>JABUQX010071922.1:0-17732 GCA_015478945.1 Trachelipus rathkii | reverse complement strand
ATATTCTTCTACTATTGTTTCCAGGTGCATGTTACACACCTTAAACCCTAGTCCTTGGCGGAGAGAAGGCTGGTATTGTTCGTAGTTTTATAATAATAATAATAATAATAATAATTTCTCTTGATTAATAATAATGATTTATTTCATATTAAAATCATTCATGCTCCTTTATATTTCAACTTTTATATATTCTTATGCAATTTTTAATACTTTTCTTAGCAATATAAAAAAAAACACTCGATTTTAAAAAAATTTTAAATATGCTTTTAGAATTTCCCTAGATAGAGAAACAATAATACTAGTACTTTAAATTTAGAGCTCTAAATTATGGATGCAGAAACATTAATCTTTCTCTTTTTAATTGTTAATACTTCCTCACTTAATCAGCAGAATAATCAGCAGGAAATTGACAATGACTATAGAGCGCCACACCCCAATCAACAACACACAACGCATCGACTCAACGTACACAGCATGCAATTGACAACTATAGAGAAAAAATATGCTGATTTTGCTGATGACAATTAATCGTCCCATCACCAATTTTTACTTATTGTGAGCTAACTGATGACTAAAATAACATGTGCTGCAATTTACAAAAAAGTTGGTAAAGAGTCTCGGTTTTCAATTTACTGGGAATGTTTAGGAAAATTGGACATCACAGAACGGAAGGGCACAGCCCAATGGCAGTAATTACGAAGGAACAAATGAAACTTGCGGTCATCTATTACACGATTTTCATCTAATTTGAAAAAAAAAAAAAAAAAAAAAAAAAAGGAAGATGCAGCTTTGTGAGCTCTGAAATATTGATTTCAAGCGTTTTCTGTTTTTTTTTTGTCTGTTGGGTTGTTTTGTATTTTGATTTGAAGAAAATCTATTAGGCTATTTTGTATTTTTATTGAAAGAAAATCATCTCCATGATTTTTGAAATTCTTTCAATTTTTTGTTAAAATGACTTGAAACTTGAACAATACAAAGATGATTTTACCATATAAAAAATAATAGTATGAATTTTAATTTCCAATTAAAAGCTTATTACAGTTTTTCACTTATAAAAAATAAAGTTTTTGCAAAAGTAAAAAACTGAGATTCTTTTCATCTAATCTATATGAAATTTTCAGGGAATGTATTGTATATATATATAATTGTGTGAATAAGACTTTTTTAATTAAATTTGTTTGTATTGGATATCAAACTATTTTTATTTTTCTGGATTTCATTTATATTCCTTATTAGTTCAACCTACATTTCTTGTTTTAGGGTATAACAAAGAATTGCTCTTCCAAGTCTATATAAAAAATAAAAAATCCTAAAAAAGGTGAATCCCTATTTACTAAACTGAAAATTTCATTTGATTAGATGAGCAGGAAAGAAACTGCAAAAGAATATGAAAATAATTTTCATGGGATGTTGGGTTCATTGGATTTTGGTTAGGGATATAAAGAACCCATATTGTAAGATTATCTTAAAAATGTTGGGAACATGGTTTTTCTTCAAATCCAATCCATTAGAGACTTTGATGCAAATCCAATGAAATTTAAGGAAATTCTCTTAAATTTCCCTTTGGTATATTTCCATTAAATTATAATTTCCACTTTGAAGACAAGAGTTGCAATCCTTCTGCACATCTTAATATTCGTGGTATTTTCTTTCATTACTTAATCAAGAGTTGTACAACACGCAACTTCATCAGTAGTACAACTACAAACACACTGAGCACTACAACCACCTCAAAAATACATATTATACCTAATTCTCAACATGATTTTACGTTGGGTAGATTTTGTTAGACAAACGAAATTCATGGAGTATATTACTTGAGTGCACTGATAAAGGGGAACCTCTTGATATTATTTATTTAAATTTTAATGACAAATTTGAGCTTTAATAAAGTTTCCCATTGGGTGATGCACAAATTATCACAGTATGGATTTTGTAAGAAATGCTCTCCTAGTGATCTTTCTTTTCTATGATTGTTGGTCCTTTGCATTTAACATTTTAAGTGATTTTTTTTGCTATGGTTCTAGACATATCGAAAGCATATCTGGCACAAAACTTTGATTTCTAAACTTCTCTCTTACGGTACTTCTTCTCTCCGATTTCCTCTCCAGTCATTGTTTAGCAGTTGTTGATGCCACCATTCAAACTTTAAATCTATTAAAAAGTTGTTTTTCTCATCTCAAGGTCTATATTATCCTGATTTTTTTTTTTTTTTTAACTTTTCATTAATGACCCCTCTCGCTTCGTCTCTTATCCACTCTTCATCTAACTACTCAATATAATCTTCCACACAACCTATATCTTCTTCAAAAACACACTAACTCAAACCTTCCTCGTAATATTATTGTTTCCTTTTCTCATGACCTTAATTATAAGGATCACATTACTACTTTTTTCTAACATAATCGCGATCACATTATCTACTTTACCACACTTTAGCGCTTCAAAGGAGGTTGGGTGTTCTGAGTCACCCCACTAACTGTTCTCAATCTCTCTCTAGCCATCGAACTCTTGCATCAATCTCCTTTTACTTTTGCTATTACAATGGACACTACTCTTCTGAAATCTCTAGTCGAATACCTTCTTTGAGGAAAGCTCATGTAATTCGTATCTCCACACAATCTCATCCTTTCCTTTGTCTAACTCTGACTCCAAACTTAACTGCTCTTCTCAATCTTTAATTTACTCCACTGGTAAATTCTGGAATGCATTTCCTTCATTCATTTTTCCAACTTTGTTTGAATTGCACCCTCTTATATGCCATGTATCAGGGTATGTTGGCCTTGGATTCTGATTTTCCCTAATCTGGTTGAATTTGGTAGGCCTCCACATATATATATATATATATATATATATAATATTATATATTATATATATATATATATATATAACTATATATATATATTATATATATAATATATAAAATATTACTATATAATATATAGTAGTATTATATATATATAATATATAAAGAGAAGAAGAGAGTATGGTTTAAAGTAGGATTAGCACTACTGCCACTTAAGTAAGACAAAGGTTTTGTTTTGTCTCTATGGTTGTTTAATATCTTTATAGATAAGTGTAGTTTAGGGATATGAATAGTATTGGGAAAGGAGCAGATATGAATCTGCATGAGGATAATCAATTTAACCTTTTGCTGACAATAGTGTTGGTGGTGGATTAAAAAATTAAACTGATTTGGTGCTCACTTTTGACCGAGTGTGCCAAGGAAAGGATTAAAAATTAACACAAATGCAAATATTAACTGGATAATAAAATTAACAAAGCATTTAATTTTTTTTTTTACTTCTATAAAATCTTTATATCTCTTTAATAAGAAGTTCTCATTCCTTTAAGCTTACAGATGCTTTACTATAGTGAGAGTTTATTAAATATTTAACCTTAAAAAATTTATTATTTACTAGTTATATACACCATAAATCTCAGTTTGCATGTTTTTGTGAAAAAAGTATAGAAAAATGAATTACGACATTTGATTGTGGAATTGTTGGAGATATCAATTTGTTTGATATTCGTTAATATAATAAAAGTTAGTTTTAGGATGTTTGTTTACTCTTTTATGCTAGCTTTGGCATTTCATTTAAATAAATAAATTAATGCTATTCATTGGTTTAATGAGTAAATTGTGTGTGTGATTCATTCTTTAGAAAAAAATTACAAATTTGGTACCAATTAACGTATTCATTTGCACTGATGCTGTAATAATTGTTTACAAAAAAGTAAATATAAAAATGAACAAAAAATTCGGAATTAATCAATCACATCCTTCTCAATTTTTTTAATGGCGTTTTAATTTTTTTAGTAAGCTGTACTCATATTATTTATTCATCGGTAATAATATTAAATATAGAAATTAACTGCAAACACACTTGTACCTAAAATTATTGTTTCCAAGTTGTTCAATTTAATTTCTTCTTAGGTTTGGAAAGTCTATTAGAAAAAATTTATCATTAGCGACTGGGGTAAGCAAAAGGCGTAGGACCGGTAATGAAATTTAAACAAGTAAAAGTTTAAAGTTACAGGGCCAATAGTGTAAAATTTATCTAAAAATTCTGTAGGCGAACTGCAGAGAAGAGAGTTATATATTGAAATAAGATAGTTTCACTTTCAAATTTTTAGATCCCAGAAGAATTACGAATACAAATCTCATTTGGTTTTCAATTAAAATTTATTGGATGAAAGTAATAAACAAGGCAGCCATTAAGAAATTCTAATTTATCTTAAAAGCCAAAAGGAAAAAAATATGGAATTTTGTAAAAAAAAAAATATATATATATATATATTTTTTTTTAAGGTATGGTTTTTAGTCTTTATATTATGTGATTTATTTATTATTGAGGGTAAATTATTTAAAACTTTTAGTGAAGATTTTTACACTAAATTTGATCCTTTATCATTTTTAAAATAATATAATTTACATAAATGCTGAAATATACATTACAACCAAAGGGAGTTTTAAAATTTATAATATTTTCCAAAACTTTTTTATTTTTTTAATTGTGAGTATTGTATTGTGGAAAATGATTTTTTATATATATTATAGATGTTTGCAAATCTCAATATTGAATAAAACTGAAGCTTGTTACAACTGATAATTCAGTAAGTGCAGAAAAGATTTAGTAGACTATTCAGGTTGTCAGTATTTGTATTTAAAGTTGTAATTTGAGTTTCATAAGTGTTGTAGAATATACTTTATATCTGTGGGTTTCATGAATAATTTTTATTAAACAAATTATTTAAGGTAATATAAAAGTACCCTTTTATAGTATATATATATATATATATATATATATATATATATATATATATATATATATATATATATATATATTATATATATATATAATATATATATATTATATATATTATATATTAGGTCACTTAAGAGACACAACTTTGCTTTTTCATAGGCAGATTCAAAAACTGTGCAGGGAAAATGCCTCTTTGCCCAGTAAAGGACGCACGTGTTTACTGCTGATGTTAACTCTCACAGACCACACGAGTACTGGGGATTATGATCGCATGTAATTGAGTGGGTGGTTAGGCTTTTATTATTTATTAATTATTATATATACTGTATATTATATATATATATTATATATATACTATAATATATATATATATATATATATATATATATATTTATATAGTATATATATATATATAATATATAATGATATATATACGTTAAATATACTATATATAAATGGTAATATATACTGTATATATATATATATATAATAATTATATATATATATATTATATAACATAATATATATATATATATATATATATATATATATATACTATATATATATATATATACTGATTTATATATAAATATATATTATATATTATTACTAATATATATACTATGATATTTTTGGAAAAGAAATTAAAAAAGGGATTTTCTTGTATGCATGTAAAAACACCTATGGTTGGATATGGCAATTACTGGTGATTAATAGTTAAATATTGTGATTAACATTTTAATAATAAAACAGATTTGATTCTCAAAAAAAAGTAAAGTTTTTTCAGCTCATTACCCTTTTATTTTATTTGTTTGGGAAACTCACCATTATTTGTTATTAGTCTATTAAAGAATTGCTTAACTTATTGGTACGATGAATGTCTGAATAATTTTTTTTTCATTTTATTAGTAGTATTAAGAGTATATAGGGATTATAGATTAGTTGAATATATAATATATATAAACATTATATTTTAGATGAAGATATGATGTATATTTATATTTATATATAAAGAATATATATATATTTTTTTTATTAACAAACATAAAATAGTAAATGAATATAAACATAATATTAATATATATATAATGATAATATATAATATAATATATAATATATTATATTACTATATATATACTATTATACTATTTATATATATATACTATATATATATATATAACCATAACTTATATATATTATATAACATATAATATACATAACATAAAATAATATTACCATATATATATATATATATATATATATATATATATAATACGTTATATATATATATATATATATCATATATAATATATATAATATATATATATTATATATACAAATGATATAGTTTATTAAATTTGGCGAAATTAATAACAACGTATATAAATTGAAAATAACCAAAATAATAATTAACAAAAACAAATAATATGACAACAACCATGTTCCCACTTTGAGTGTAAAAAATAGACGGAATTACTGGGTGGGCTTGTTGTAGAATCTTCCCTTAACTTTTAAAACCATTGGTAACTTTTAAAGCCCATCGTATATGTTAAGTTATATGAATTATTAATAAAGTTTTTCCTCTGACTTAACCTTATAAAATATGGATAGGATCTGTTAATAATATAAGATTCACTCATGGTCAAATTTTGTTTGGAATAGTTTTGATTATATATATATATATATATATATATATATATATATATATATAGGTATATAACTTAAATATATATATATATATATATATATATATATATATATATAAATCTATACTACTATATATATATTATAATATGCAGTAATTTTTTTGTTCATGAAGGCAACAAGATGATTATTCAACTTGCTCAGAAAAATTAGGAAGGGGAAAATATTCTGAGTGTTTGAAGCTGTGAAATATTAATAATAATGAAAAAGTGTGTCTGTAAAAATACTAAAGGCTCACTGTTAATATATATGATATATATATATATATTATATCACTATTATATATATATATATATATATCATATAATGATATTAATATATATATTGATACATATATATATAATATATCATTATTATATATATATATATATATATATACGTATATATACTTATATAACCTATGAGATCAGCTTCAAAATGAAGCTTTGAATTTCCCTTTTTAAATGCCGTTTTCTTTCTTTTTACATATTACGTTGAAAACTATTAATTTAGACAAAGTTTACTCTTCCTGTCTTACTTGTCAATTTGTCCTCTTTTTTCTTTAGCCTGTGAAGAAGAGTAAGTAAGATCCAAAAGAGAAATTATAAAATTTTGGAAAAACTTAGACGGTGGCGTACAACACTATCTAAACTCTTCTAAGGCTGGTTAAAGGATCCAGTCTTCACGCACTCCAGTCTCTAGGTATTCGAACTATGTTAATAACCACAAGGATATTTAAACAAACTATATCCAACTCTTAAGACTATGATATTAGATATACCTCTGTATTGAATTGTTAAAGGTTAGCATATCACAAGATTTAAAATCTGAAACTAACATGATTGTGCTGTTACATTTTTGCGATTAAGTTTATGAAAATGTATCCTTAAAATTTGAAATTAAAAACTACTTTTATTAGGCACTTAAGGACTACTGTCATAGTATGGGGAAAATAATGGCATAGAGATGTGAGCCCTCCACAAGTGATGATGATCACGGAAACATAGGGGAAATTTGAGACTTCATTGACTGGGGTTTAGGCCGCGAAATTTTCATTCACCCCTGCGCCAAGCAATACAACTCTGGGAGTCAGCATCTAGAATATGTTAGAAGGACCAGGCAAAATTCGTTAGGTAGATTTCTTATTCGGTTAGTTCTTAATGATCAAATGACGCACACGTTTCATTTGGTAATCCTTTGTATCGATATAATTATTTATTATTTCATTGTACGCTTCAAAAGACACACTTGGTCAGCAATATATTATTATAGGAATGGCCAATAAACTATACCATTAGGATCCTGCTTATATAATAAATTGAGTGCAAAAATTTTTGCGCTTAACTCCGTTTTGTGAAGCTCTCCTTTCGTCACTAGCTGCACATCGTTTCTTCCCATCATGTGCCACACGAGCCATTTCTGAATCGATCAATTCTTTACATTCTCGAATGCCATAACTCTTGTTAATTTATTTTACTGTATTGAACTTGAGGCAATAAAAACTATGACATTTCTAAAGATCTGCTTATATAATAGTTGAGTAGTAAATTGGCGCTTAATCCGTGTGTGATGCTCTCTTCTCGTTATTCATCTAGCTGAATCTTTCTTTCCATAATGCCCACAAATTGATTATTATTATTTATTATTACTTAGCATTATATGTATTATGTATTATTATTATTTATATATTATTATTATTTTTATTAAGTAATTGATTTTCATTATCTATCCATCATTAGGCTTATAGGGGTAGGATTTATTTTCATTATTTTATAACTTTTTAATTTGATTCTCTATAAATATAAATTTGTCAATCATGCAGAACTTTATAATGCTTTCAAGGGCCTCAAAAAGGTACGAAAAACGCCCCTTTAGTAGCGATTTCTGCGTCAATGTACTTTTCTTCTTTCTATTTGAGCGTAATTTTATTAATTGATAAAATATCAGTATAATTTTAACAGATCTCTATTTGCAAATAAAGTTTATTTTTGATTTGATTTGATACGTTCCGTTGACGAAGGACTTTAATTGTATAGATTTTTAACTATGTAGCCACTAAAACAAATTTCTCCCTTACGGTACGGAGGTTCCACTACATACCTTCAGTAGGTTCCTTCAGTCAGGGGAAATGAAATATGTTTTACATCAGCTTGAGTTGACGATACACTAGATTAATGTTTTGACTATCTCAAAATCATTCAGGAGCTCATAGACCACCCATGCGTCTTGGATTTTTGAACTTTAAATACCCAGTTATTTAAAGAGAAAAAGTTAGCAGACGAATCAAGTGTTTTTTTATGTTTGGAAAAAGGAAAGTAAGTGCAGAGTTGTTAAGGAGTTTTTTAGTATTAACGATTTGTGTAATAAATGCCTTGGTAAAAAAAAAAACAAACGTAAATTACTCGAAAATCCAGATATCAAACGATGCAAAACAGTGGGCCCTTTACTGGACTCAAGTATCTCCCAGCCCAGTCGATTATCTAGCACACTCACCACCATACATCAGCTTCAAACAGGACTAATTAATCCATTTCTTTATCCCCTATGGCCCAAATTCATTGTAATTACCACTCGTTTTATTCTTTCATTTACGCTTTTCTTCGCAGCGCACAACTCCGTAAACACCATTCAATCCTCATTTTATCCATTTCATATGGCGGGGAATGTCTGACTATCTGGATTCAAAACCAAGACCATGGTGGTCTTGAGCATCCTGAATGATTTGAGATATCAAACAAATAATCTATGTATCTCAACTCAACTGATTAAAAACAATTTCAATTTCCCCTGACTAAGGAACCTACTGAGGTATGTAGTGAACCTCCGAACTAAGAGATAGGTTTAGTGGCTACAAAGTATAAATCTATACATATTTATAGTCTTCGTCACGAACGTATCAAATCAAATCAAAAATACTTTATTCTGTCTATGGTATGTATTACATAATGTTTATCATTAAAAAATACCAATATAAAAATAAATACATTGACGAGAAATCGGCTACTAAGGGGACGTTTTCGTCCTTTGAGCCCTTGAAGCATTATAAGTTCTCATATTCAAATTTATATTTAATAGAGAAATCAAAAATTTAAAGTTTATAAAATATGAAATAATCCTAACCCTATAAGCTAGATGATGATGATAATAAAAACAATAATAATAATAATAATAATAATAATAATAGTCTGAAGACGAATGGTGACGCCAAGGAGAATTACAACGCAGTCGGAAGGATACAGAAGTACCGCAATATACAAGCAGTCAGTGAAAAGGTGGAGTATAATATACAATTTAAAGTAATTCCTCAATTCAAATACCGTAAGAAATTAAACAAGAGTTATGATCGAGAATGAAAGATTGACCTATCAGAAGGGCGTGTGGCATTATGGAAGAGTTCAGCTAGTGAACGAAAGAGAGCTTCACAAACAGAGTTAGCGCATTTACACTCAATTATTATATAATCAGATCTAAATGTAGTTAGATACAAAGATACCAAAAATATAAATACAAAGAATTATCATTAGAACTAACCTGATAATCTACTAACAATTCTGGTCCTTTAAAATATCTAGATGCTACTCTCACATTGTATTCTTGGCCAGGGTGATAAAATTCGGCTAAACCCCAGTCAATGAGTCTCAATTTCCTATTTTCGTGATCAATCATCACATTGTGGGGCTTCACATCTCTATGCATTATTCCCATACTATGACAGTAGTCTAGTGCCTAATAAAAGAGTTTAATTTCAATTTTAAGGATAATTTTCATAAACTTCAAAATGTACAGAAATTATTATTTATGATTTTAAATCTTGTGATATGCTAACCTTTAACAATTCATACAAGTAATATCTAATATCATAGTCATTAAGAGTTTGATATAGTTGTTTAAAATCTGTGTTATTAACATGTTCGAATACTAGAGCTGGAGTGCGTGAAACTGGATCCTTTACAAACAGCTTGAAGAGTTAATAATATTTGTAACCACCTCGTAAGTTTTTCCAAAATTTTATTTCTCTTTTGATCCTTTTTCCCTTCCTCTCACAGGCTAAAAAAAAGAGGGACAACATTAACCAAAGAGTATAGCAAAAGTACTGTCTAAAAATATAATATTTCAAACATAATATAAAAAAAAGAAAAACGGGCATTTTTAAAAAAAGGAAATTCAAAGTCTTCATGGCCTACCTTGACCACAATATACGGGGTATATATATATATATACATAATATAATATATATATATATAATAATATATATATATATATAATATAATATAATATATTATATAATATTATATATTATATATAATATAATATATTATATATATATATATATATATAGTATTACAGTACCTTTAGTATTTTTACGACACACTTTTCATTATTATTAATATTCACAGCTTCAAACAACTTCAGAAGTATTTTCCCCCTTTCCCTTAATTTTCTGAACAAGTGGACAGAAGAACCAGTTGCCTTTCAATGAACAAAAAAAAATTATATATATATAATATAATTATTATATATATATATATATATTAAATATATATATATATATTATATTATTATATATGTTGCCTTTATATGATACACAAAAATAATATATTATATATATATATATATATCAAACTATTTGAAACAAAATTTTACAATTAAATAAATTACTATTATTTGATTGTAAATGACATTACCATTGTACTGTAGTTCATGTTCCATCTATTATTATTTCATATAACTAACATATACGATGGCGTTAAGTTACCAAAGAGTCGGGTATTAAAAGTAAGGGAAATTCTACCAACAAAGCCACCCATATTCAGGTCTATTTTTTACACTTCAAATGGACATGTGTGTTATATGTGATTGTTTTTGTTAATTTATTTTGGTTATTTTCATTTATATTATTTTTTTCGCTTATATTTCAAAATAACTACATAATATAGTATATATATATAAATATATATTATATATTAGATAATATATATATACTATATATATTATATAATATATATATAAATATATATATATATATATATGGTATATATATATATGGTATAATATATATATATGTTATGATATATATAATATATGGTTATATTATATTAGTATATATTATATAATATATATATATATATATAGTATATTATATATATATATAAGATATATATATATATATATTATATATATATAATATATATATATACTATATATATAGATGTTATATATATTATATATATATATATAATTATATATATATATAGTATATATTATATATATATATATATATATATATATATATATAACTATATATATAATAATATATTATATATATATATATTCCGTAATACATACTAATTAAACATTAAAAAAAATTATTTCAGACATTCATGTACAATAAGTTTAAGCATTATTATTAGACTAATACAAAAATGGTGAGTTTCCAACAAATAAATAAAAGGCGTTAAGTGTGAAAAACTACTTATTTTTGAAATAAATCTGTTTTATTATTAAATGTTAATCAGTCTGAAACAAAACTACAAATCAAAACTTAGAAGCCAAAGTCGCAAAACCATAAGGTTTTACATGCGTCCAAGAAACATTAATTTCTTTTCCCCAAAGAACCAAAAGGTATATATATATATATATAATTATATATATATAGTATACTAATATATATACTATATATATCATTTATATATATATAATAATAATATATATATATAGTATATATTATATAATTATATAATTAGTATTATATAATATATATATATTATAAAAATACATTAAACTATAATATACATATATATATATTGATATATATGTTTTTTGGGTATATATGTATGTATATATACTATATATATATATATATATATATATATATATATATATATATATTAGTTATATATATTATATATATATATAATTTATATATATATATATATAAGTATTATATAATAATAATAATAACATAAACAGCTGTAACCCCACTCCAATTACAATGCGACTCATTAATCCCAGCAGTACTCGTGTTGGGTCTAGTGGATGAGTTAACATCAGCTATAAAACCACGGCTCTAACTGGCAAGAGGCATTTTCCTGAAGTTTTGGAATCTGCCTATTTGAAAAAGCAGTGTGTTCTTTAAGTGACCTAATATATCAGTATATATATATATATATATATATATTATATATATATATATATATAATTATAATTATATATATATATATATATATATATAATATATATATATATTATATAAAGGGTACTTTTATATTACTTTAAATAATTTGTTTTAATAAAAATTATTCATGAAACCCACAGATATAAAGTATCTAAACATCCTAATGAAACTCAAAATTTACAACTTTTAAATACCAAATATTTGACAACCTGAAATAGGCTACTAAATCTTTTCTGCCACTTACCTATGTTCCCCATTCAAATGCTAAGCATTCAATATTGAAGATTTGCAAACAATCTATAATATATATAAAAAATCATTTTCCACAATACAATCACAATTAAAAAAAAAAAAAGTTTTGGAAATTATAAATCTTTAAAACTGCCATTTGTTGTATGTACTTTCAGCAATTATATATATTTTAAAAATGATAAAGGATCAAATTTAGTGTAAAAATCTTTACTAAAAGTTTTAAATAATTTACCCTCAATAATAAATAAATCATAATATAAAAAGACTAAAAACCATACCTTAAAAAAAAATCTAATATATATATATATATTATATATTTTTTTTTTTTTACAAAATTCCATATTTTTTCCTTTTGGCTTTTAAAATAAATTAGAATTTCTTAATGGCTGCCTTTTGTTCTATTCTCAATAAATTTAAATGAAACAGATTATAAAAATTTTCTTTTGTCTCTAAAGGGATCTAAAAAGTTGAATGAAATATCTTATTTCAATATATAACTCTCTTCTCTGCAGATTCTACAAATTTTTTAGATAAATTTACATTATTGCCTGCAACTTAACTTTTTACTTGTTTAATTTCATACCGGTCTACACCTTTGCTTACCCAGTCAATGATAATTTTTTCTATAGACTTTCCAAAACTAGACTTATCAACTTGCACAACTGTAAACAAAAATTTTACAAGTGTATTTTGTTTTATTTCTATTCACTAAGATTACCGATGAATAAATAATATGAGTACAGCTTACTAAAAAAATTAAAACATTAAAAAAATTGAGAATGATATTTAACCTAACCCCTCAATTTTTTTTCATTTTATTATTATTTTTTGTAATGAGTATTACAGCATCAGTGCAAATGAATACGTTAATTGGTACCAATTTGTATTTTGTACTTTTTCTAAAGAATGAAACACACACACACATTACTAATTAACTATGAATAAGCATTTATTTATTTATTTATATGAAATGCCAAAGCTAGCATAAAAGAGTAAACAAACCTCCTTAACTAACATTTATTAATTAAAGAATATCAAACAAATCGATATCTCCAACAAAATTCCACAATTAATATGTAGTATCATTTTCTCTTATACTTTTTTCACAAAACTGCATGAGATTTATGGTGTATATAACTAGTAAATAATAAATTTTAAGTAAATATTATAAACTCTCACATAGTAGCATCTGTAGCTTAAAGGAAGAGAAACTTTAATAAAAGATATAAAGATTTTAATAGAAGTAAAAAAAAAAAAAATTAAAATATTTTTATTTTAGAAACATACTTATTCATGGATAGATTAATTTTTAATCTTTTCCTTGGCACACTTCAAAAGTGAGCACCAAATCAGTTTAATTTTTTAATCCACCACCAACACTATTGTCAGCAAAAGGTTAAATTGATTATCCTCATGCAGATTCATATCTGCTCCTTTCCCAATACTATTCATATCCCTAACTACACTATCTATAAAGATATTAAACAACCATAGAGAACAAACAAAACCTTTGTCTTACTTAGTGGCAGTTAGTGCTAATCCTACTTTAAACCATACTCTCCTTCTTTCCTCCTGTGTATATATATATACTATATATATATATAATATCATATCTATATAAATATATATATCTATATATATTATATATATATATATTTTTTTTTTTTATATATCTTAAGATTATATATATATATATATATATATAATAATTATAATATATGGAGGGCCTACCAAAAATTTTCACCCAGATTAGGGAAAAAGCGTTCATATCACAGGCTCAACATACCTCTGATACATGGGCATATCAAGAGGGTGGTATTAATGTTCTCTCTCTTCGGAAATACATGTGAAGAAATGCATTCCAGAATGAAGCACTTCCAAGTCAAAATTGAGGACGAAAATTAAGTTTGGAACATAGTGGATAGAGAAAAGGATGAGACTGTGTGGAGAGACGAGAGTCGAATGAGCTCTCCTCAAAGAAGGAGGTATTCGACAAGAGAATTAGGAAGAATAGTTGTCCTATTGTAACGAAATAGTATAAGGAGATTGATGCAAGGAGTTTGGATGGCTAGAGAGAGAGAAGAGATTGAGAACAGTTAGTATGGTTGAACTTCAGCATGAAAGCCGTCTTTATGACTTGTTATAGAAAACAAGAGTAGTAATGTGATCCTTATAATTAAGGTCATGAGAAAAGGAAACAAGAATATTACGAGAAGTTGAGTTAGTAGTGTGTTTTTGAAGAATGATACTAGCGTTGTGTGGAAGTTATATTGAGTAGTTATATGAAGTAGTGGATAATAGAGACTAAGCGAAAGAGGGGTCATTAATGAAGAAAGTTAAAAAAAAAACAAGAAAATTTCAGGATAATATAGACCTTGAGATGAGAAAAACAACAAGTTTGAATGGTGGCATCAACAACTGCTAAACAATGACTGGAAAGGAAATGAGAGAGAAGGAGAAGTGCTGTAAGAGAGAAGTTTAGAAATCAAAGTTTTGTGCCAGATATGCTTTCGATATGTCTAGCACCATAGCAAAAAAATCACTAAAATGTTAAATAACAAAGGACCAACAATCATAGAAAAAGAAAGATCACTAGGAGAGCATTTCTTACAAAACCCATACTGGTAATCAGAGATTACATTAAAAGAATTAAGATGTTTAAAATATTTCTGTTGTGGATATTCAAAAACTTTAGAAAGAAGAGAGGCTTTAAAGCGATAGAATGATAAGAGGGTTGAGAGGAGTTCCACTCTGATTTGGCACAGGTTGAATTAGAGGGAAGGTCAAAATGGAAAGACAGACTAAACTGTTTACCAAGGCAGGGAGCAAGCTCAAAAGCAAAAGTTTTAAGAACCACAGGAAGAATACCATCAGGACTATATACCTTCTTCGTGTTGAAAGCTCAGAAAAAGCATATTTAGAAGAAATTACAATGTCAAGTATTAAATGAGTCAAAGGGGTGGAGGAGAAGACGCATAACTCAGAAATTCAATCAAGAGTATTATATATATATATATATATATATATTATTATATATATATATATATATATATATATATATTATATAGCTAAAATATAATATAATATATATATATATATATATATATATATATATATATATTATATATATTATATATATATATTATTTAATATATATATATATATATATATATTATATAATAGGTGCTTTCAAAGCTATTAAAAAGCTATTGAAAAAAAATCTTGAATATATTATGGATTATATTATTGTATTTATTGCCACAATTTATTATTATTATTAGGCTCCTATAATTATTATTATTACTATATTAATAGCTTATTATCATCATTATTGGTTTATTAAATTGATTTAAAAGTTTAAATTTTTGCATTTTCATAACTGAAATTATTTTTGCAAAGAGTCAGAACTCAGAAATATTACCAATTTCCTCATCCAAATCATTTATATACTTTATAAAAAAAAAAGTGGGGCCCACCACAGATCCATGAGAAATTACACTTTTGACATTCACAATGATGCTTTACGACTGTTAAGTACAAAACATCGTTTTATTATTATTAAACAGTCAAACATTTTTACCCAGTTAGAAAATAATCTACTTAAACAAAACTGTGATAATTTGTGCATCACCCAAGAATGGGAAACTTTATTAAAGCTCAAATTTGTCATTAAAAATTTAAATAAATTAATATCAAGAGGTTCCCCTTTATCAATGCACTCAGTAATATACTCCATGAATTTCAAAAGGTTTGTCTAACAAAATCTGCCCAACGTAAAATCATGTTGAGAATTAGGCAAAATATTATTTTTGATAAATGTTTCTCTATTGAATTTTTGGTAATCTTTTCAGAACCTTTACTATTAATGAAGAAGTTAAGCTAACTAGTCTATAATTTCCCCAAGTTCTCTTTAGAATAAGTTTTGATTTTCAATGGGAAATTTAATGGAAATCTACCAAAGGGAAATTTAAGAGAATTTCCTTAAATTTCATTGGATTTGCATCAAAGTCAAGATACAGCATTAGCCTCTTAAAATGTAAATTTTGAGCATTACTTTGTGTGTCTAATGGATTGTTTTGTATTTTCATTTGAAGAAAAACCATGTTCCCAACATTTTTGAGATAATCTTACAATATGGGTTCTTTATATCCCTAACCAAAATCCAATGAAAATTATTTTCATATTCTTTTGCAGTTTCTTTCCTGCTCATCTAATCAAATGAAATTTTCAGTTTAATAAATAGGGATTACACCTTTTTTACTTGGACAATTCTTTGTTATACCCAACTATTATGCCTCTGGGAATAGGAAAAAAAATAGAAAAATAAAAATAGTTTGATATCCAATACAAACAAATTTAATTAAAAAAGTCTTATCCACAATAATTTAATATACTACATTCCCTGAACACATTTCATATAGCTACTAACGCATGAATAAAAGAATCACAAGTTTTTCGTACTTTTTTGGCAAAAAAACATTTTTTATCTAACACACGTGAAAAACTGGTAATAACACTTTTAATTGGTATAATTAAAATTTTCAATCAATACTCTCTATTTTTTATATGGTAAAATCATCTCTATATTGTTCCAAGTTCAAGTCCTTTTAAAAAAAGAATTGACGAAGAATTTTCAGAAAAATCCATCGGAGATGATTTTCTTTCAATAAAAAATATCAAAAATTCAGCCTAATAGATTTTCTTAAAAAAAAAAAAAAAAAAAAAACCAACAAAAAAAAAAAAAAAAAAAAAACACTAAAAATGCTTGAAAAATCAATATTTACAGAGGCCTTCACAAAGCTGCATTCTTCCTTTTTTTTTTTTTTTTTTTCAAATTAGCAATTGATTACATG
>JABUQX010071921.1:15000-20000 GCA_015478945.1 Trachelipus rathkii | reverse complement strand
GTCCTCTTCTAAGTCCACATAAAAAAATCTCTTATCATTCTTCAAGTCTACCAAAAAGTCCTTTGCATAACTCAAGTCTACCAAAAAGTCCTTTGCAAAGTTCTAAAATTAAATCTGATATGCTTTTAAGTCCATATTATACGCCGAAGCATAATACATCCTCACAACTTACTCCAAATGATACATTATTAAATTTAGAATCTAATTCAATGCTCAGCAATAATAATCAGAGTGAACAAGAGAGACAACAAAAGCGTGGAAAAACGTAAGTCTTTCCTCCTTTATTTTAGAAAAAAAAATATTTTCAATACTCTTTACAGATTGTTGTAAAAATATTTTATTTTTTTACATTTTAGTTTAATGTTTATATTGTTGACTTATATTATTTTGATTTTGTTGGGTAGACATTTTTTCTGGAATAGAAAGAAGAAAAAAAAATATTTTATTTTGTTTTTAACTCTTTTTACTATTCCTATTGTGATATTTTATTACTGTTAGATATAAGTGTTAAAATTATGTTTAAAAAATAATATTATTAAAAAAATAATTTCTTTATGAATATTGAAATTATAATAATTTTAAAGTTTTCAAATTTTAATAATATTTATGCATTGTAAAATACAAATAAAAAATATAAAAAAAATATAAAAAAGAATTTTGCATTATGTAAAAATATTTAATTATAGAATTTATTAATTTTTTTTTAACATTTTTTCTATTCATTTCAAATAAAAAGGAAATTTACGTTAAAAGTATTTAAAATAAAAGATAAAATCATGAGAAAACCTTTTTATTTTTTATTTATATTATTTATTTTATTTTATAGGAAAAAATATTTATATTAACAAAGCATTTTTTTTTATATTACAATGATTAAATCATGTCTGTTAATACGTATGACGATATTTAAATAGATAATTAAATTAATTTTAAATAATAATAATAATCATAGTAATAATTATAATAATAATAATAATAATAATAATAATAATAATAATAATAATAATAATAATAATAATAATAATAATAATAATAATAATAATAATAATAATAATAATAATAATAATAATAATAATAATAATAATAATAATAATAAAAATAAAAATAATAATAATAATAATAATAATAATAATAATAATAATAATAATAATAATAATAATAATAATAATAATAATAATAATAATAATAATAATAAATAATAATAATAATAATAATAATAATAATAATATTAATAATAATAATAATAATAATAATAATAATAATAATAATAATAATAATAATAATAATAATAATAATAATAATAATAATAATAATAATAATAATAATAATAATAATAATAATAATAAAATTATACAAATAAAATTACTTGCTGGATGCAGCATAACCGAAGCATTATCTATTATTTCTAAATAAAAATTATACTATAAATTATAAATATTAAAAAACCCAATTTGTTATTAAACAATTAACATTTAATAAGAGAAAGTCTTTGTTGGAGGAAATTTCCTTTAGGTAAAGGTAAGTTTATATATATATATATATATATATATATATATATATATATATATATGAATGCTTATATCCATATATATATATATAATATATATATATATATATATATATATATATATATATATATATTTATATATATATATATATATATATATATATATATATATATATATATATATATATATATATATATATATATATATATATATATATATATATATATATATATATATATATATATATAAATATACAATATATATATATATATATAATATATATATATATATATATATATATATATATATATATATATATGTATATATATATATATATATATATATATATATATATATATATATATATAAATATATATATATATATATATATATATATATATATATATATATATATATATATATATATATATATATATATATATATATATATATATATATATATATATAAATTTATTGCATTAAAAATGCTTCTTTAAATCTTGCCGAGCACATATTTACGCATCGTTAAAGTTATTGATTGCTTTGCAAACTAATTTACTAATTCATTAGTATTTCACTTAGAATATTATTCTAGAAAATTAGATGTGATATTTTGCGGAAAACAAATTTTGAATGTATCAATGATATATATATATATATATATATATATATATATATAATATATATATATATATATATATATATATATATATATATATATATATATATATATATATATATATATATATATATATATATATATATATATATTTATATATATATATATATATATAAATATATATATATATATATATATATATATATATATATATATATATATATATATATATATATATATATATATATATATATATATATATATATATATATATATATATATATATATATATATATATATATATATATATATATATATATATATATATATATATACAAACTTTATAAGGACTTGAAGTCAACAGTTATAATAAATTGTAATAGTATCAATAAAATATTTAGCTTTGATATCTAAGAAATTTATTGAGGAAAGCAGTTAATAAAATATTGCTTTGATATCTAAGAAATTTATTGAGGAATATAGCAGTAATAAAATATTGCTTTGATATCCTAAGGAAATATTTCTGCTTATATTCCTCAATAAAATTTCTTGGATATCAAAGCAATATTTTATTAAAGACTTATAACAAATTTACATATATATATATATATATATATATATATATATACTTATAATATATATATATAATATATATATATATATATATATATATATATATATATATATATATATATATATATACCTATATATATATATATATATATATATATATATATATATATATATATATATATATATATATAATAATAATATATATATAATATATATATGTATATATATATTTAATAATATATATAATAATAATAATAATATATATACTTATAATATATATATAATATAATAATAATAATATATATATATAATATAACTATAATAATATATATAATAATAATATATGTATAATATATATGTATATATATATGTATATATAATAATAATATATGTAATATATATATATATATGTATATAATAATAATAATATATATATATATATAATAATATATAATATAATATATGTAATATATAATATGTATGTAATAATAATAATAATAATAATAATAATATATATGTATATATATATTTATATAATATATAATAATATGATTGTAATAATATGATTATGGAAATAAATGTATAGTAATATATGTTTGTATATATGTAATAATAATATATATAATAATATAATAATAATAATAATAATAATATATGTAATAATATATATATAATAATAATAATAATAATAATATGTTGTAATAATATAATAATAATAATAATAATAATATATAATATATGTATAATATAATATATATATATATATATACTATATATATATATATATATATATATATATAAATATATAAATATATATATTTATATATATATATATATATATATATATATATATATATATATATATATATATATATATATATATATATATATATATATATATATATATATAAATTTACTATGAAAATTGTAAGATCTTTCAGAGTACATGGAATAAACTATGACTAGAATAATATTAAAGATACATTTCTAAGGAGTTAAGGTAGTGCCGTAGCTTAGTGCAAGAACAACCAAAGTCAAATTTGGCCAAATTAAATTAGGAAAACTTTCAGTCGTGATATTTTATCAAAGTTGATGGTAGACGAATGAGATGAAGCAATTTAATCTAACCAATCTACATAACGTTTAATATATATAATAATATGTAATGTATGTATATATGTATGTATGTCATATATAAATTGAGAATAATTGGTACATAAAAAGTTTGTATATGTGTGTCTGTGTCTGTGTATATGTAATAATAATAATAATAATAATAATATGTAATATATATGTATATATATAATATAATAATAATATGTATATATATAATAATAATATATAATATGTAATAATATATATATATATAATAATAATAATAATATGTATATATGTAATATGTTTATGTAATAATAATAATAATATGTAATATGTAATAATATATATATATATATATATATGTATGTATGTGTAATATAAATAATAATAATAATAAAAAAAAAGAAAAATATATATATAGATATATATAGTAATAATATAGAATATATATGAGATATATATATATATATATATATATATATATATATATATATATATATATATATATATATATATATATATATATATATATATATATATATATATATATATATTTCTAGTTTTATTTTTATTCATTTTAAAAAAAAAAAATTTTAAATATTTTATAAATGACTTATAGTTAGTATCTTTTTATAACTTTTAAATACTATTGTGTTTAACGTTTTTTTAAAAGTATGTTTTCAGCTTTTTAAAACTGTTTTTTTAGACACTGGTTTTCCTTGCACTAAGGTACAAATTTATATTTTGATTCTTCATTTTCACTTTTATATTCTTTGAGGTAAATTGAATAAGGTTTTCAAGCTATATATATATATATATATATATATATATATATATATATATAAATTCACAATTATACTCTATCTAAATACTTATCTACTATATTCTATATATTCGTATATATATAATAATATTTATATATAAATAATAGTAATAAAAATATTAAAATTTAATATATATGTATATATAAATATATATATATATGTATATACATAATATATATAATTTATATATGTATATATGTAATAATATATATATATATATATGTTTGTAGCAGTAAAAGAAACATAACATATATGCAACTTACAAATAAATATAAAAGGATTAGAATAATAATAATATAATAATATATATAATATAATATAATAATAATATATGTAATAATAATATATATATATATATATATATGTAATAATAATATA
>JABUQX010071921.1:0-2500 GCA_015478945.1 Trachelipus rathkii | reverse complement strand
GACACAATGTTGATAACTGGGGTTTCGTTAAACTCTACTCACTCGGTTTCCGAGGACAGCTTCCTCTCTTTTTTTCAATACTCTGATTTATCATAATTTTTTTTCATTAATAGAGTGATTAAAGAAGTGAATGAGATTAGCAAACACAACACAGAACATACATTGGTTATGCTTCCCAATCGACCGGGATTCGATTCCTAAATATGGAAAATGCAAGATCAGTGATTTACCAACCGAGCTTCCGGAAACGTTACGATATTAAAGCTCAAAAACTAAGAATTAACACTGTCCTGCCGGACTTTTCATCAACGAGGGGGAAGATCACGCTTATAGCCGTCTTTTTACACTTACAAAGTATCAAACAGCGCTGATGAATTGACAAGACGGTGTCCCTGGTCCCGACATCATCTTGTAGATAATGCTCCGTCGCATCCACCCTTCTGAATCAGCGTTCTTGTTGGTTCTGTGTAACAGGATCTGGATCGAATCCTTTTTTCTATCTGTTTAAACTATAGCTTTTGCAATACTTATCCTCAAACCTAGGAAAGATCCGAAGTTGGCAGACAACTAAAGACCAATTTGACTGACATGTCATACTTGCAAATTAATGAAGAAAATGGTGGCAAGTCACCTTCTCCCCGTTCTGGAGGGTCACCAGGCTTTTTCAAACTTTTTCGAAGAAAGGGTGTCGAAGAACCTTCAGCCTTTCTCCAGCAAACCTAACCTTATATGGTTCGTTCATTCTTCTTAATTCCAGGTCAGATTTCTGGTCCTTATTTTGGATGACCACCTGACATACGCACTGCACATTAAACACCTGAAAATGACTTGTCATTATGAGCTTGACCTATTACGTCATCTCACCTCAAAAGTCCCTTTCAATTCTCCACTCACCCTAATCAGATCAAAGCTGAACTGTGGTTGGGTAGTATACGTTCAGGCTTCTCCAACTATACTACATCTGCTAGACCCCATCCAAAACGAGGCGATCCGCATCTCTGCAGGAGCCTTCCGATCCTCACCCCGGGTAAACCTCGAAGTTGAGGTCTATATGATGCCAATCTACCTGCGAAACGAGGCGATCCGCATCTCTGCAGGAGCCTTCCGATCCTTCCCCGGGTAAACCTTGAAGTTGAGGTCTATATGCTGCCACTCTACCTGCGAAGGGAATATATAAGTGCACAAGCTATCTTCGCCTTTAAACTCCAATACCGTTTGCACTATCCCCGATTATGCGAGAGGTACCTCTGAATACTCCTTACTGGCTATTTCCAAACACAGTTTGTAACATTTTTTGGCTTCCTCAATTTTCCTTTAATAAAGGTGCTGCCGTTCTCTTATTACGAAGAGTATTTACCTTGAATATTCCCAGCCCCATCCATTTGCCTAGTTATGTCCTATCTTTCCAAATTCAGTCACCCTGCCACCCTGCCACCCTGCCACCTTCGATGTTCACTGACGGCTCTAAAACAAGGGACGGCGTGTGAGCGTCTGCTCTCTTTTCTGATTACAAAGCTCTCCATACCGTGACACCACAAGCGATAATGATTTCCCTCTCTCGAATTTTATTCTTTAACCAAGACCACTTTTATGTCGTTTATTCGGACTCTCTCAGCGCCTCCAGTCGCTCAAAACCCTTTACACTACAAGCGAAACAAATTAAACTCTGATGAGCCCTCTCATGTGACTGGCAATGAAACAGCTAACAGAGAGGCCAGATTAGTCTCCCCCTCTTTCCGTAGCTGTTCTCAGTACATATCGGATGACATTCGATAAGGTCGCCTTCCACCAACTGATTATAATTATCCTGCTCTTTTCGACAAGGCTTTTGATCACGCTGGCAGTGTGTTTGAATGATATCCGACAGGCGAAACTTAGAAATATAAAGCCGGGAATTGGCAAGTGGTCTTCCTCTAACAGACGAAATCGCATGCAGAAGGTGATCCTCGCACGCCGCAGCATTGGCCATACCAATATCACTCACGGTCATTACATATCACCGGAAACTTCCCCAAACCTGAAAATTCAACCATCACCAAACCCAGCTATCTGTTCACCACATATCCATTGATTGTACTCAAGTGGATTCCATCCGCTTCCATCATTTTCCTACATTATGGTCCATAGCACTTTCTAAAAGGCTATCCCATGTCTTGTCTCCTTTGTTTGCCATGGTGGGTCCTATACACCAATCGAATATATATATATATATATATATATATATATATATATCTTTTTTTCACTATATATGTAATTAAGACTTTTCTATACATACTATATATATATATAGTATATATATATATATTAATAATATATATATATATATATACATATACCTAATATATATATATATATATATATATATAATACTAATATATATATATTATATATAATATATAATATATAAATATAAATATAATATATAATATAATATATTATATATATATATATAATATATATATATAATAATGTACTATATAATATTATATATATATATATG
>JABUQX010071920.1:0-37500 GCA_015478945.1 Trachelipus rathkii | reverse complement strand
GTGAGGAAGGGTTGTGTTATGCCTCAGTGGTTATTCAATTTGTATATGGATGGGGTTATGAAAGAATTAGAGGTGGGGGTGGCAGGAAATGGTGTTAGAATGATGGAGAATGGAGATCAGTGGAGGGTGCCCTACCTATTATATGCGGATGATTTGGTTTTGTGTGGTGAATTTGAAGAGAGAGTTTGAGAGGATTGGTAAAGAGATTTGGCAGGGTGTGTAAAAGGAGGGGTTTGAAAGTAAACGTAGATAAGAGTAAGGTTATGGTTGTGAGTGAAGACAGTCCTCAGTGTGAAGTTATGTTAGATGGTGAGCAGCTGGAACAAGTGTCAGAGTTTAAATATTTAGGATATATGTTGGATGAAAAGGGAACGGATGATGCAGAGTGTAGTAGGAAAGTTATGAATGTCAGGAAGGTGGCTGGTGCAATTAAATCGTTGGTGGAAGCGAAAGGACTGTCTTGAATGTTGTTATCTGTGTTAATGTATAGTAGTGAGACTATGGTCTGGAATAAGAGGTATAGATCTAAAGTACAATGTGTTCAGATGGACAATCTTAGGAGTGTGTTAAGTGTGAGAAGAATTGATAAAATGAGGAATGAACTTATTAGAGAGTTTTGTGGTGTGAAAGTACGCTGAGATGGTTTGGTCTAATGGAAAGGATGAATGATAGTCGGTTGGTTAAGCAGATGTATAGTGGTGAGTGTGTGGGGAATCGACCGGCTTGGAGACCGAAGAAAAAGTGGATTGAGTCAGTAATGGAATGCTTGCAGGAAAGGAATGTGAATTTGACACAGGCGAGAAGAATGATGCATAATAGGAATGAATAGCGGGGTTTTGTTAGGGGATATGGCTGTGGCCCACGTGGCCAAGATGCAGTGGTGAGAGGTCCATCACGGTCCAGTGAAGTTCTAGGATGGATTTTCTGACTGAGACGAGTTATCACTAATAGGAAAAAAGGGGGCGGTAAGGCTGGGCTTTCTTTTCAACTTGTGTCATATTCTTCTACTACTTTTCTGTTTCTGGTGCACGTTATGCACCTTACCACCAGTCTTGGGATGATGCTGATGATGATGATGATGATGATGATGATGATGATGAATAAATATATATATATATATATATATATATATATATATATATATATATATATATATATATATATATATATATATATATATTATATATATATATATATATATATATATATATATATATATATATATATATATATATATATATATATATATATATATAAAACGTCCTCCCCAGGAAGGTCTCACGACGACCTGTCAGTGGGACCCATCGAGAAAGGTCCTTGGAATACGGGCCTAACGGCTAAATCCGGCCGGCCAGGCCTATCGCGGATGCCGGGATGCTTTCCCACTAGCAAAGCACGCTACCAATGTACTCATTAACGTCTGATTGGTGAGACGAAGCTAGAGTTAATAGAGAATAGTCACGTTCAAGGTTCACCCAGTCCTCGAACCTGGGCCCCCTCGCTTGCTAGGTGAGTGCTCTACCTCTGAGCTAGGGAGCGCTCTCTGAGCTAGATATATATGTATATATATATATATATATATATATATATATATATATATATATATATATATATATATATATATATATATATATATATATATATATATATATATATATATATATATATATATTAGTGATGGACGATTAATCGTCATCGTCAATTTCTGCATCATAATTTATTTTCAATCGTCATCGTCATCGTCATCGGCAAATTTCGCCGATTATTTTGCCGATTAATTGAACAAATATTAAGAATTTTGAATAATATTAAAACCCAATAATAATAATAATAATAATAATAATAATAATAATGTAATAACAATAATAATAATAATGTTAAAGAGAGATATATATATATATATATATATATATATATATATATATATATATATATATATATATTATATATAGTATATATATATATATATATATATATATATATATAGAGTATATATATATATATATATATATATATATAAGGGCTAGTGATGCAGGTAACATCCGTATCCGCGGAGCATCAGCATCCACACATTAAAGATCCGCATCCGCGCTTGCCCTGCGGATGTTGCGTTGCGTGGATGTTTATTGTCGAGATTTTATAAAGAATTTTTGTAATAAAAATACTTAAGATGAATCTGAAAATAAAATAAAATGTAAATGAGTTGAAGGCAATTCAAAACGGCTTGATATTCCATGCATATCTTAGTGTTATCAAAGACATTCCAACTTGCTGGAATAATAGTACACTTCATTTGATGGAAAGAAGTATTGCTCAAAGAACTTCTTGCTTCGGGTACATGCCAGTTCGTATTCCAAAGTTAACAATCTTATTAATTTGGAAAATGACATCATATCACTGCATTAAGCTATTGGAAACCATTTGAAGAAACTACCAAAAAAAATCAGCGCCTCTACAGCTTCTGTCTCTAATGTAATACCATTAATCTCAACGCTAAGGAAGCATTTTGAACCATCTTCAAATGAAAATGATGACGGTTTAAAAAGAAAGAAAGATGTCATTAAACTAGAGGTAGAAAAACGCTTTGGTTCTGTGGAAATTAATGACCTTCGCACTATTGCAACTTACTTAGATTCCAGTTATAATAAAGATATTCGTAACGATATTAGAACAAGTTAAATCGTTACTTTGTGTTGCAGTTGAAAAACTTCAATCCGAACAGTCTATTAATTCACCACCCATTAAAAGGAAAAAAACTAAATCTACAGAACCAATACCTTCTACAAGTAAATCAATTAACAGATTCACTGGAAGAGTTTCTATAGTCCAGTAGTGATGAAGAAACACATGCATTACCAAAAGATGTATTGCAAATGATTGAAAACTATCACCAAGAAAAACGATCAGATTCAAATGATAATCCTATCAGTTGGTGGAAAGTTAAGCAAAATGTTTACCCACCCTTGAGTAAACTTGCAAGGAAAACTTCAATCCGAATAGTCTATTAATTAGCCATCCATTGAAAAGGAAAAAAAGGAAATATACAGAACCAACATCTATAACAAGTAAATCAATAACAAATTCACTGGAAGAATTTCTACAGTCCAGTAGTGATGAAGAAACACACGCATTATCAAAAGATGCAGTGCAAATGATTGAAAACTACTATCACCATGAAAAACGACTATATACAAATCAAATGACGATCCTATCAGTTGGTGGAGTGTTAATTAAGCAAAATGCAAAATGTTTACCCACGCTTAAGTAAACTTGTAAGGAAATACCTGGCCTGTCCTCAGACTAGTGTTCCAAGTGAGAGAGTATTTAGCAATGATGGGCTAATATATGATGAAAAGAGAAACAGGCTCTCAGCAGAATGGCAGAAAAGGCAGAATAGGCAGAAAAATTGATGTCTCTGAAGCACAACCTTCCCATATTTGAATTTCAATACAAGTGCAAAAAGTATATAATCCATGTAAAATCTCTATTTCAATAAGGTCGGATGTTAGGGAAAGAGGTAACAATTATATAAATAGATTGTGGCTAAAACTCGATATATATATATATATATATATATATATATATATATATATATATATATATATATATATATATATATATATATATATATATATATATATATATATATATATATATATATATATATATATATTAAACATCAGCATCCGCGGATGCTAAAATCAAACATCCGAATCCCCGCATCCGTGGATGCGAAAAATGACATCTGCATCACTAATATATATATTTTGCCTATGGTATGTATGACATTCCAGTGCCTAATGGTTGGCCTCTTCTGTGTTCATATCCACACTGCCATCCCTCCAGACAAACATATCATATACATACTAATATCCACACCTCTTCTAGACATTCCTTTCACAGACGTCCCTGGTCCCCTATATCCATACGTAAGGAGAAAAAAATGCCCACATCGTATGTCCCAAGTGTGTCGTAGAAGGCGACCAAGGGACGGTGGTAGTTAGGTTGGCTGCCTACTACCACTTATCTTTTTCTAGGAATGCTAATGCATGCCTCGGAGAATGTTGTGATCGCAGTAAGCGCCCTTCTATCCAAAAAAAGTATGAATCGTATCTGTATATGAAATGTCAGAGGAATAAATGTTGAGAAGATGAGGAGAGAGGTGATGGATGTATTTAGAAAGGGCAAAATTGATTTGCTCGCTGTAACTAAACAAAGATGGAAAGGAAACGTTGAAAATGAGTGGTGGTGTGGTGAAGTGTGTTTGTGTTGCTGTGGAAAGGAACAAGAGGGGGATAGGAAGGGATTTGCAATTCTGATGAGTGTAAATCTGTGGTAGAGAGCTATGGTAGATTTTGTGTGTGTGAGTCCTAGAAGTCTAAAGGTTAAATTTAAGTTTGAAAAGGTCAAAATTTGTGTGGTTGCGACATATGATCTATCTGGTGAGGGTAATGTTGAAAGAGTACGGGATTTTTTGGGATAATCTGAATGATGTTTTGGATGGGGTGAGTAGGGGATTTAGTTCATTTGCTACATATCTGCCCATCTAAGGATTTTTTTTACAGTTGTCACCACCACTCACAAGCAGAGCCCTATTCAAGGAGGTGGTGTAGTACTCTCAAAAAGTTCACCCTCCAGCGCAAATTACGCATATGAGCACAGACGCAGGCTTTAAAGTAGGTAGATTAAATTCAGTAGGAAATTTGAAGATGGAAGAGAATTCCACATAAGAGGTGGTGGGAAAGAAGGGAGCACCACAGCAAACTAGCCTGGAGTTACTAATGTCAACACAATACTGTGCGCAGATACAGCACCCATTGTGCTACGAAGGCGTCGTAAAGGTGGTGGCAGGCGAGTGGTAAGTTTCAGTTACCCCAGCTGCTGCGGTACCTATAGATAAAAGATAAAGTGGCAAACATCGCCGCGCAAAGATAGAGGGTCAAGTAAAACTGGAAAGTACAGAGCAGTTTGTTAAGCCTTTTGCCGTTGACTCGACCCCGTCCAAAAGCTGGTGAAACCAAAGCCTCCCCAGATATGAGAGCAGTCCATACAAGAGCGGATGAGACCTTTGTATAGCAGAGCAACTGAGAAAAAAAGTCTCGCAGTCTAACCAGAACTTCCAGCTCTTGAGGCCGCCCAAAGCAAACTGTTGTGATGCAGGCTTGCAAGACATTGATGTGTCTTCCAGTTATGATCAAAGAAAAGAATATTAACATCATCAGGAGAGACGACAGAACCGTCGAAAGAGATAATAAAAAGGAAAGTTAGAAGGTACTTTGGAGAAGGAGATTTGTAATCGTACGGTGTTATTAAAGCACTGAATGCAAAATTATTTCTATCCATCAGCGAAAAATAAAATCGAAAGATTAAGACGAGAGGCAATTCTAGAAGTAAAAGTGGGAGTAGAATTGATGAGTTAAAGAATGAAGGGTCGAGTCATCGGAATACGAGTGGATAGAGTTAGAGGTGCAGGTGAGAAGATCATTAATGAAAAGTAGGAATAAAGTAGTGAGATAAGACAGAACCCTAAGGGAACACCAATATTGATGAAAAAGAAGAAGTTGTCCCATCAACAACAGCTGATATTGGAGCGATTTGAAAGAAAAAGCTAGATATGGGTAAGCAAAGTAGGAAGAGGAGGAAACCTAAAGGAGGGAGCTTGGAGAGCAGTGACGCGTGCCATACTCGGTCAAATGCTTTGGATATGTCAAGCGCCACCACCCAAGTCTCCCCGTAGTTCCTAAGAGCGAAACCATAAATCGGTTAGATAGAATGGGTATATCGCCAGTAGACTTTCAACGAGAGCCGCACTGGCGATCGGAATGAGTTTCAGACGCATCAAGAAGTAGAGTTGAGAAGGGTTTCCAAAGATCTTAGATAGAATACAAGCGAGAGCCACAGGGCGATAGTTAGAAGGATCAGAGCGGCTTCCTTTTTCGGAATAGGTTGACATGTGAGGCCTCCAACACTGAGGGAGGGAAAGTGCTGGGGTTTTGAGACATGGAAATATAGCTGAGCGAGGGGGCCGAAATATATTAGCCTTTCAGTTGGAGAATTAGCAACACAATGACCAGATCGAATAAGAGGAGGGAAAGACAGATTTATAGAAGTTGCTGGAGATGAAAGATTTGTCAGTAGAAGAACCAAGGGTGTTGGGCGCACTTCCCTTTGATGCCAGCTTGCTCGTCGAAGAGTATCCCTGCAACGATTACCTGAATGCAAATTAGCGAGAGTATAGGAGAACGAGAATAATTTTTCCCACCCCGACGATATGCACCGTCTCTAGCCTGAATAGCCAGAGTAAACAAGCACGATCGAACCATGGATTATGAGAAAGAAAGATTTAGTTTTTAGAAGGAATGAATGAGGAAAGAAAAATTTAGCTGAAGAAGGAATGAACTTGCTCATCCCATCAACGATTACAGCTCCCTCCTTATCTTTAAATCTTTATACATCCATCATTATTCCTTACTGAGGTAGCCAATTTGCCTGCAAACTTGGAAACCTTACATTTAAGTCGCTGGTCTAAATATTTTATACATGTATGAGGAAGACACTTGACCTAAGAAATCGTTATCAAACCAAACATGTCTCCTCATTTCCATTAATAAATACTTTTCATTTTCATTGATTAACCATTATTCAGGGTTCACACTAAAATTTTGAATTTGATTTCCCTGACTTTCCCTGACTTTCCCTGACCAAATCTGCAAATTTTCCCTGACCAGCGTGTTCGTTATTTTAGGCGTATAAAATATCTAATCATTATTGCAGGCTATTTACTCAGTTCATACATTAAATTATTGAAAACTTACTTGAAATTGTTCATCATCATGGATGAATGTAAATTTATTTTTTTAGTAATAAGCCTATACCTTACCCATAGCCGTCCAAAGCACTCCCTTTTTTTTTTTTTAAAAAAGAAAATAAATTTATTTATACAAAAGAAAACAAAATTAAAAGCTTACAATAGCCTAGGTGAATAGCGTCCACTGTAATCACAAAAGTTCTAAATGGGGACATTTAGATTAACTTTTTCTTCTCAAGCATTTGAATTTTTGATTTTATAGCGCCTTCTTCTGTTAAAGCCTTCAGTTTTAACATCTTTCTCTGCTCTTCAAGTTTATTGATCTGTATGGATAATATTCTTTTTTCAACCTTTTTATTCTCTTCTTTTTTCTTTCTGTTTTGACTCTTTGAGATGTTCTTCATATCTCCTATGGGCAGCTCCTACATTTGTCAACATTTTTTGAGTGATAGGAACTTTATGAATACTTTCATGAGATTTTTAAAGAATTGTGCACTGTTCTTTGAGAAATCAGACTGTTCTTTCAGATTCTCCCACCAAATTGCTTTAATTTATAGAAAACCCTCCTTCAACTGTCAAGTTGCATTTCCATGCGAAAATATCAGTCCTAATTTCATAATTTGCACAATTCCGCCTAACATTGATTCTCAGGTGCTATAGAAGAAAAAACTCAAGTCTCTTTGAAGGACAATCACCATCCAAAAATATTTTGGAATTTTAATTCAAGGGTAGAATGAGCTTCACTGCAAAGTAGAGTATATTGCTTTTTTTTTTTCTCAGCAACAGAATCTGTGATCCACTGTTATTGGTGTACAATGCCTCGAGCAATAAATAATCTTTGTTTCTCTTGTTCTGGCTGATGAAAAACTATACTAGATCCAATGATGAGAGCCATTGGACATCAGGCTTGTACTTCAGAGGATATCTTTCTAATATCTTTTTCTGTCATTTTGATTTGCACAGTCTGGCATTCAAGTTTGTCATGTAAATCTAATGCAAAAAGCTTAGTTGTTGGTTGTAGCATTTACTGGACTTAAGAAATCTTTCCATAATATTAAGTACGATATATTGTAAATTCAGGAACAGAAATGAACCAGTTCAGCTTTTGACGTCCAACCACCAAGGTCGTTAAAGCTAAGTTTTTTTTCTGGTCATTTTATAAAAATAAATACCTTCAAACTGCACAAAATCAAAAATCCCTTCTCGTCAAAACCTCAAAAACACCAAAAGTATAATTCCCTAAAAAGAAAAAGATATAAACAGATTAGGTCATAATATACAGTCTAAAACACATCCATATACCAATCAAATCTTCAATCGGAAGGATGAACTTGGAACAACTTCTACGAACAGAATAGGAAAAGAATAGTAGTAATAGTGAACTAAATATAGAAAGAAACAGGATAGAAGTAGATTTATGGAATGTCATTCCTCGCCCATCCATTCACTTATCAAATACATCTCTCATTCCACAATTATACAGTAAGTAAAAAATATATCAAAAAAATATGTAACATGGTCCATGGATCATTCTTCATATGTTTGGAAATTTTTTAAAATTTCCCTGACTTTTCTGGTTATGACTTTTTTGGAATTTCCCTGACTTTCAGCATATTTTAAAACGTTTCCTTGCTTTTCCTGACCAATTTTTTTTCTCCTGACTTTGACTGATTTTCTTTCCCTGACTTTCCAGAAAGTGTGAACCCTGTTATTATTATTATTATTATTATTATTATTATTATTATTATTATTATTATTATTATTATTATTATTATTATTATTATTATTATTATTAAGAGACTTAAGGAATCAAAAATTTTGATTGCTAAAATAATTTGGGGAAGTTGAACCACCGACCCCCTGTCTACAATCTTATATATACGTATATATATATGTATATATAGTTATATATATATACATATTATTATGTTATATTATTGTTATATATATATATATATTATATTATATATTATATATATATATATTATATATATATACATATATAGTTATATAAATATAGAAAGAAATATATATATTATTAAGGTTATAGGCTATATATATATAGGCTATATATGGTATAGCCATATTATTATATATATATTTCTATAATAAATATAATATATATATATATATATATATATATATATATATATATATATATATATATATATATATATATATATATCTTATTATATAGAGAGAGAGAGAGAGAGAGAGAGAGAGAGAGAGAGAGAGGTATGAGTGAGATAAAGAAATTTTTGGGATTATATTTCATCACCCGCCATCGCTATCGTCATCGGCATATTTTTCTCAATCGCCATCGTCATCGTCATCATAAAATTTCATAAACGTCCCATCACTAATATATATATATATTATATATATAGTATATATATATATATATATATATATATATATATATATATATATATATATATATATATATATATATATATATATATATATATATATATATATATATATATATATATATATATATATATATATATATATATATATATATATGCGATATATATATATATATATATATATATATATATATATATATATATATATAAGGATGTACCAGAACCAGAATTTTTGGTTCTGGTCGGAACCAGAATTTTATTTATTTTTTTTATTATTATTTCTTTATTTATTTATTAATTATTTATATATTATTATTTTTTTTATTTATTTATAGATTTAAAGGATGAGCAGTGGCATTCACCAAAATACTGAATTAAAGAGAACCAAGAAACAAAGACTAGAAAGATCACCAGTAGAGAGCTTCTTCCAAAAGCCGTACTGGCGATCACATAAGATTAGAAGAATTGAGATGTTTTAAAATCTTCCTGCTTAGAATAGATTCGAACTATAGAAAGAACAGAAGTTAGAGAGATTTGGCGATAGTTGGAGGGTTGAGATTGATTCCCGTTTTTGGTACAGGAGCACCTTTCCAGCAAGGTGTGGTGAGCTGCCTTTTAGTAAGTATATTTTATTAGTATAAGTCTCAGTGTCTTAAGTCAGTCAGTCTGTCAGTAGAAAATTTCAAGGGAATTTTAGGTATGTAGGGAATGTTTTTATTGTTTGTATCATATTGGATTTAATTTATTTATGTCAAGTATGATTGTGGTGTGAAAGGTGAAAGTGTGTGGATGTGAAGGATGGGTGGTCATGGAACGTTTACTAACCGCTGCCATTTCACCTCCTATGCCTTCAGTTTTCATAACCAACTATTCTGACTTTACTGTCGTGTGGTTAATCTGATTTTATGTTGCTGAAAGGGAGTGATTGTTTTTTTTTTTGTTTTTTTTTTAAACTCATTATTTTTTTTTTTTTTCTTTTTAGGGAATAAAATTAATATTTTGAGTGTTGGATGGTACCGAGTTTCGTTGGTGGTATTGTGGAACCCCTTTTTCTTGTGTTGGGGATATAGAATCTTCTTTAACAGCAGGTACTGATTTAAGGGTAATTCTTATTATTATCATTATTATGATAGTTATTATAATGATTATTCTTATTACTTTTATTAGTGGTAGATTACTGTTTTTTTTATAGGATTGAAGTATTGGGTTCTGGTCTGGTCTGGTAGTGTGGTAAACAGGTAAACCAAGGTGTAGGTCTGCTGTGGTCACCGGTAGTCTATTGGGAAAGTGGGAAAGTAGAAGTGAAACAAAAAACTGAACAATAACACTGCCCAGGTACTAATTATTTGTTTTTATTTTATTCTTAATTTATTTCATATTATATTGCGATTATCTGATCATTTACTATTATTATTTAATATTTAATTTAATATTAGTTAATATTTATTATTTTTTATTTTATTTTATTATTTTAGTATTTTCTTATTATTGTTATGCTATGTTTGGGTTTGTTTTTTTGTCCCCTTTCAGTTTTTTTCCTTGGGTTGGTTCTCACGTCTGGTTTTCCGGTGGCTGGAATTCAAAGTCGTATCTGGGATACGGAAGAGAAAAATTCAGTACTTGGGTACTGACACAAAAGGGTACGCCTAAAACATGACTGTAGTGACTGTGGTACTACATAGATTATGAAATTGGAAAATAAAGACTAGATTGATATTTGGAAACTAAAATAAAAATTGAAATTGAAAATCAAAATTGGAAAATCTAAACAGAAAATATAAAAGAAAAATAACGAGAAAATTACAAAGATGATTTGGGAAAAACATTTTGAAAATAGATAAAAAAATTGAAAGTAAAACTTAAATAAAAAGTATAGGTACCATAAATAGTATATGTAACATAAGTAGTGGAAATAAAACTTAACAATAAAGTATAGGTACCAAAGTGGCAAAAAATAAAATTTAAACACAAAGTGACGGTACCAAAACTTAAACAAAAACTATTTCATAATTGACAATTTTGCATATTTGATATTGATTTTTTTTAAAATTTATCGTCTATTATATTTCTAAATTTTGTATGTTTAAGATAATAATGTAGTAGATAACATTGTAGTATATTGTGGTAACTGGTAGTGGTTTTTCGGAATGAGTAACTGGTATTGGGATACTGTGTAGGTTAATTTTTGTATTCTATTAAGTGATATTGGGATATCATGTATAATAATTCTTGTACTCGTGTATTCGTACATATTGGGGAATAATTAAATAACTATAAAAATTTGTAAGATAAATATAATCAGTGTGGGTTCGCCTTTTTTTTTTTATTGTAATAAATCTAAAGTGTGTGTGTATGTTATTTTATCCCCCTTCAGTTGCTCTGGAAGACAGCCTCACGACCATTTAAATTCAAATTATTGTAGGTTTATTTAAGGTAAATCTGCTAAATTAATTATTTAACTATTATTATTTTTTTTATTTATTTATTTAAAGATTTAAAGGATGAACGGTGGCATTCACCAAAATACTGAAGGAAAGAGAACCAAGAAACAAAGACTAGAAAGAGGATCACCAGTAGAGAGCTTTTTACGAAAGCCGTACTGGCGATCACATAAGATTAGAAGAATTGAGGTGTTTTCAAATCTTCCTGCTTAGAATAGATTCGAAAACTATAGAAGGTACAGAAGTTAGAGAGATTTGACGATAGTTGGAGGGTTGAGATTGGTTCCCGTTTTTGGAACAGGAGCACCTTTCCAGCAAGAAGGGAAGGCCAAAGTAGAAAGACATAGACGGAATAATTTAACATGGTAGTGTACAAGCTTAAAAGCGCAAGTTTTGAGAACCACAGGAAGAATACTATCAGAAGTGTACGCTCAGAAAAAACAGATAACACTTTTAGAAGAAATTACAATATTAGCATAAATATGTTGGAAGGAGGTGAAGAAGGAATAGCACTGGAACCATCTAAGGTGGAATTAGAAACAAAGGATCAAGCATATAGTTCAGCTTCAGTGGAAGGTTAAAAAGCAGTTGTGCTTTTGGTAAATACTAAAAGAGGGCAAGAGGAAGAAGCAAAGTTAAGAGTTAACATTTTTTTAAAAAATGTCAGAAAATATATGAGGAAGAGAAGCAGTAAGATTATTGCATTTTCTACTGAGAAAAGAATTTTTGTCATGGAGAATATATTTTGCATGATTTTGGGATGATAAGTTGCAATGGTCTCTGGAATTTGAAGATGACAGTAATTCCTAAAGGCTAATAGCACGAGAACAAGCAGAGTTAAACCAAGATTATCAAGGTTTAGTTGAAAGTAAAGATCATGGGGTGCATGCCTACATGCCAAAGAGAATTAGCTCGCAATTTGCACGCTCCTCAGGTCCCTTTCCACGGAGCCGTAGTCATTCCATGGGAAATCAGAGAAGTATGACTGCAAGTCCGACCTGCTTGCAACACTGAAGTGCCAAAAACGTTTTCATGCCGTAGGCAGGGTCCTTTCCTGCGAAAGACTTGAAGAGTTAGAACGAAAAACTGATATGAAAGTGATCAGAGGAACCCAGAGGAGGAAAGAATTTAAAAGAACAAGGAGAAGGATTAGAGATTAGGAAAAGGTTCAGAATGTTGGGTTCATCTCAAAGACGATCAGAGATACGAGTAGGGAGCTGCACTAACTGCTCAAGGTAATTCTGGATAAAAAGTGATAGCAAGTTGATGAACTTTATCTTGAGAATTAGAAAAAAGCAATTGGCCATGGTGAATGTTGAAATCACCAAGAATGATGATTTTAGAGAAATGTGAGAAGAGAGAATGTGTTCTAATTTGGAGCCTAAGTAGTAGAAGAATTCAGGATAGTCAGTTGAATTAGGAGACAAATATACAGAACAGATGAAATTAGTGGTAGATTGACAGGTTAGCTTGAGCTATTTGGTAGAATATTTGGAAAACTCCAAATCAAAAACACAGGAACAAACAACATTGCACACATTAAAATAACACCGGCTTATTGAGGGAAGAAATAGTAAGAGTCAACAGAGTAGATTTTGAAGTCAGAACGCTTAAAAACAAGTTTCAGTAAAGAATAAGAGCTGAAGTTTAGAGGAGAGGTGATGTTCAACAAAATGAAAACTAGATTTAAAACTGAGAACATTGCAGAGATTTATGAAGAAAGGAGACTGTACATCAAAACAGGCCGACAATTCCGTGACGGCACCAACTCCATCACCAGGGGCAGTTAATTACAACAATCAATGCGCTTTGTCGGGGATGAAGGCAGGATGGATAAGGAGTTCTTTTTTTGGAAGTCACCCCTCATAGGCTTCCTCCTGAGACTAATCGCCTGGCTGCCATTTTTTTTTCTTTAGAGATGAGTGTTGTCTGTAATTGTATTTCATGGTGTGATAGGGGAGAGCTTACCCAATGTAAGAAGAATGGATATACAAAAGGGGAGAACCATTGGGCACTGAATGCCATGGGGTGTACTCTAAGACTTCATAAATGCTTAATGGTGGGTAATCTCATCGCTTCGGGAGCGCTATTTCCCTCCAATATATATATATATATATATATATATATATAGGGCTAGGAATTGGAGTCTTATTATATATATATATTATTATATATACATATATATATATATATATATATATATATATATATTATTATTATTATATATATATACACCCATATATATATATATATATATATATATATCTATAAATATATACTAGTTATTATTTATATATATATATATATATATAAGGTATATATATATATATATATATATATATATATATATATATATATATATATATATATATATATATATATATATATATACCGGTATATATAATCAGTGTGGTATACAAATTTTGGTGCGGTCCCTTGCAAAAGAGGCGGTGTGGTGCAGTGCAGTAAGATGATGGGTGGTGCAGTGCTGGTGCAGAGCGGTGCAGTACGCAAAAATTCGGTGCCTGGCCAACCATAATAAATATATTAAAACAAATACTGGTACTTACTTTAATAAACCTTCTTGGGAAATAAAGCCATGAACATTTAAATGCCTTCCTTCAATTTTTACTTCTCCGAGCTCTTGCAGCTTCTTTGATACATCATTTAAATTGTATTTTATCACAATTTTATGACTAGAAAAATAATAATAATAATAATAATAATAATAATAATAATAATAATAATAATAATAATAATAATAATAATAATAATAATAATAATAATAATAATAATAATAATAATGATGATAATAATAATAATAATGATAATAATAATAATAATGATAATAATAATAATAATAATAATAATAATAATAATAATAATAATGATAATAATAATAAAAAATAATGACTACTTAATTAACAAAACCTACATTATGAAGGTGACATTTTCGGATTCCTCAAGCATTTCTAGAAGTACTTTAGGTGGAATGGCGGTACGATGGGGCATACAAACTGTTATACTGCCTTCAGGTGGAGTATACTGGCACAATGAGAATAAACATAGCATTTACTTTAACTCAATCACAAATAAAATATAAAAATAAAATAAAATAAAAACTCAAAATGGTTTTGGTGCTTATCAAAACAATTTAAAATTAAACTAAGCATTTATTACTATATTTAACAAGAATGCATTTAAAAAAATCATGATCACAACTAGCAAAACTTTTACTTTAATGTCCAGTAATATTTTGATGATGATTAAAAAAAACAAAAAAAAAAACATAGAAACCTAAAATTTTTATTAAATGCTTACCATTGTCAAAGGTATGAATTTATTAGTAAACAATATAAAAAAAAAAAAAATACTGCATTCTACTTAGGTTTTCATGAATGTTTTATTACCCAAGGGTAAAAGAAACATTAATTTTGAGATTTGTAAAATTAAGTTATATATATATATTATAATTAGTATATATTATATATGATATATACAGTATATATATATATATATATATATATATAGATATATATATCAGCAGCATATATATATATATATATATATATACCGTAAAATGGGGGAAATGGGTAATTTTTTTACGATTTTTTTTTGAAGTGCCAAAAATCAGATATTTAAGTTAGAACCATGTTTAAATATTTATTTTCAAATTTAAAGCTTTGTAAATGTTATAGCATAATGAAAATATAAAAAATGTAAAGAAAAATATTTTTAGCAAATTTTTGAAAAATGCAATTTTCAAAAAAAAAATTTGGGGTAAAATGAGTAATTGGTGTGGGGTAAAATGGGTAGCTACTTGTAAATTATGGGACTTAGGATTGTACAGTAGTATTGATATTAATACTGAAAGGTAATATAACTGTTAAAGATATTATAAAATTAATTAGTCTATCTTCCTTAATTATACATAATAATAATTGGATACATATTAAAAAGGTTTTTACGATTTTTCATTTTTTGTTGCCAAAAAAAAAAAATTCAAATAATTGGTGGCATAGAACTTTTTATTATTCATCTGATTAGAATGAAATTTTCAGTTTGTATAATTCAGCAAGATACACATTTTTTCATTTATATAAATTTTTTGTATATCCAACGATTTAGCTGTTGCTAACTGTTCAACTTTTTGGCTTTTTCACTCAAATATTTTTTTTTACATTGAACTGCTATTTTGGGGTATAGTAAAAAATTAGCTACGCATTTTAATGGTTTTATATACATTTGAACTACATTTTGATGTATGATACATTCAAATATAATAACTTTTTGTAAGTTTTGTTTAACTTTACATTCAAATATAATAACTTTTTGTAAGTTTTGTTTAACTTTATACTTTTAGGACAAAAAGTCTTGCAAAAAAAAAAAAAAAATTATATGATTGATATAACCTGTTATGTTTGAGATATTTTATAAAACATGTGTTTTGCAAGTATTTCAGGGAAGTTCGATTTTAAAAATCTTTTGTAGTTCAGTAGAAATTCACTTTTAAAGTTCTTAAAACATATGGGAGGAAATTACTCAAAATCTAGCCAACATTTTGCAAATGTCCTCGAAATAAAAATTGTAGAGCTTACTTTCCTCTTTCAAATGGTGTATCATTTATCCCAATAATATAAATATTTTACCCAAACTCTCACCTTGGTTTTAGGAGTCATTGTAGTTCTATCCTTTTTCAAAGGAGTTTCTTTAACATTTATTTTCTTTGGAGTCTTTTTATTAGCTCTAGGAGTTTGAGTCCATTTCTTATATTTCAATCGCGTTGCTAAATCTGATATATACATAGATAGCATATATATATATATATATATATATATATATATATATATATATATATATTATATATATATATATATATTGTTATTATATATATATATATATTAAGGTTATTATATTGTTATATATATATAAATATATATATGCAACATATATATATTATTATATATTATACATATATGTATATATATTTATATATATTATACATATATATTGGCTGCTGCTACTAAGAGCACATACATGGGATAGTTGATATAGAAGTATAGCATATATGATATTAGTTGGTTGGTTATGTTATATATATATATATATTATTATATATATATATATAGTTAATATATATACATATATATATATATATATATATATATATATATTAAAGAAGAATATATATATATATATATATATATATATATATATATATATATATATAAGATATATATATATATATTATATATATATATATATATATATATAATGATTTGCATGGAGTGACAAGGGGCTTCAGATTGATTGTGCTGGGTGAGTTGATTGATTGGATAGATGATGGAAAAAGGGATGGAATAGCAGGTGACTTTGGGGTTGTGGTAGAAAATGAGAAAGGTAGGAAGGTGATTGATTTCTGTGAGGAGAGAAGTATGTGTGTGGCGTAATATATTTTTCAAGCACAAGAGCATTCATAAGTATAAGAAAGTTGGTGTCGAAGCGAAATGTATGATTGATTTCGTGTTGGTGAAGGAAATGTTAGCATGGGATGGACGTTAAATTGGTGAGGTGGTTGGGGATGGGAATAGCAAATCTATATGTTGTTTAATGTAAAATTGTTAGTGGGGGCAAGGAAAGAGGATAAAAAGAGAAGGAAGGAAGTACTAAGAATTAAGTCAAAAGTTAGGTGAACAAGATGTATATATATAAATGAAATGTATATGAGAGCAAATCAGTTGAATGTGAACAAGATGAATTGAACAAATCTGACGCAAATGAAGAGCCTTTGTTAGTAGTGCAAGAGAAGTGGGTGTGATAAAGTAGGAAGTAAGCAGGGTTGGGGAGCTGGTGTCGGTGCCAGAGCCCAGAGCTGAAGGATTTTTGGTGGTGCTGAAAGGGAGACTGAGTCCCCTTTCTTATTATTGAGCAATTAGGGGCCCATTAGTGTTAAGCAGAATTTATTCTTAAAAGTGCGAAGGTAATAAGAACAATCCTTGCCACGTCAAGTAAACAAGTGTCTTGTCTTGACATTCAAGACTCTTCTCAAATAAATTAATTTTTTTTATGTACATATTTCTTAGAAGTTTTCATGGTACTACAGTTGTTTTTCTAATTGCAGATTTGAGAGGAACTTTAATGATATAACACCTAATAGTTTATAATATCTTTAATTAAGTAGTGATTCTTTATAGTGCTTATAAAAACTAAATAGTTTATGGAAATTGTCAATTGTAATTGACAAGAGAACAATGAGAAAGAATAATAACAATAGAAGAATTATACTTACTATAGAACCAGCTTCAAGGAACTGTAGAGAGGAATCTATTGAATATACCACAAAACCCTCATTAATAGGTATTTCGGAGTTTATAATTAGTTAAATAAAAAGGTGAATGATTGAGATGAGAAAAATTGAAATAATATAGATTCACACTTCATGTTTCGAATATTAGATTAAGAAGGAGTTATACTTAATTTTGATCTATTCAAATATATATATATATATATATATATATATATATATAAGATACAAGATATATATGTATTTATATACTTATTTAATATTGAAACATATATATATATATATATATATATATATATATATATATATATATATATATATATATATATATATATATATTTTTTTTTTTCCAGGTTTTTTTTGTTCATGATTTTTTCCAAATTTTGTTCTGTCGTGGTTGGATATTAACTAGAAGGAAATTGATTGAAGAAAGGAGAAAGAATTTAAAGATAAGCAACCCTAATTTCCATAGCTGTACACTTTTCACTCACTTTTCTTCTTCCTTACTAACCCCACAATTACACGTAATTCCTAAAAACCCACTTCTCATATCTATCCACTCTTTTCTCCCGCATGCGGCACAGCACGCAAACTGAGGCAAGAAATAAGATAAGAAGTAGAATAAGTTGTAAGAGAGAGAGGAGCTAGATGTTTAAGAAAAGTATTGAAGGGAATTACGGATTTTGTGAAATCCGGAAACAAGAATAGTTAAGAGACTTAAGATGAAGCATGACTAGGTGAATCTGGAAATACTAATAGTTAAGATAGAACCTGCTTAAGTAATTCACATACCAATAGTGACGTTTGTAAATAATTTTTTTTTTATAAACAGGTAAAGAAGAGCAGTTAGCAGTATATATATATATGGTTATATATATATATTGTTATATATATACATATATATATATATATATATATATATATATATATATATATATATATATATATATATATATATATATATATATATATATATATATATATATATATATATATATAGCTATATATATATATATAAAATAAATAATTGAGCGTGTGTCAATAGCCCTGAGAATAGGGATTATTAAAAATTTATTGTATCATAAGGTAAAGATTCAGGAGCTAAACAAAAGTGCGCCTTCAAAGAGTCCACATTCCTGGATCCGGCCGTTGGAAAAGGCCAGAAGACTAAAAGTAAGTTAAAAGGAGTTTGTTGTTTATTGTAGAGAGGAGGTTGAGCAATAGATAGGAGGACCTGTTGGGTAGTCCCAGAACACATACAATATAATACTTCCCTACACATTAAACCTAAACTGTTGTACCCCATTTCCCCACTCACCATTAAACTGGCGCCTGAAAAAGGGACTCCTTGTCAGGCGTGGTAATAGCTCCAGTGCAAATATATTTCAGAAAGAAGTAGAGACAGCATATAATAGTTTCCAAAGTGGAAAAAGAGAGAAAGGTCTTTGTTGACCAACGTCAAATAAAACCACACACCTTTCCTCTATCCTTAATTATTCTAAACTCTATATCTGTCTCTTCACCTTCATTTATTATATTTAATTGTTCAGAGTGCTACAGTAGTACTCAGAAAAATATTTTGGCATACATTGTATGTTAAAGTATTTTTTGTTACATCATAGATATAAAAGGAGAAATTTTTTTTTCATCACTAATATATACGGGGTATATATATATATATATATATATATATATATATATATATATATATATATATATATATATATATATATATATATATATATATATATATATATATATATATATATATATATATATATATATATATATATATATATATATATATTGTAGTGAATTGAGGTTTCTTTATTATTATTATTATTCCTTATGGTCATTTTTATTATTTTTTCATCCTTTTAGTGTTAGGTTAATTATCATATATTTCATTTCTCTGTTTATCCCATAAATTTAAAGTATAGGAAATTAATGAGTGAACCCTGAAAGTGAGGCTGTGAGCCCTTGATTAAAGTATTAACAGGGAAGCGCTGAGGGAGCGAGCGAAGTAAAGAAAGAGAAGCCGCAGAGAACAGTGAGAGGTCAAGTTTCCACCCCTTTGGGTAAGTGTGATGCTAGTGGACGCGCTGTATGTAGGAGTTAGGTTAGATAATGGGGCTAATGAGTGTTCTTGTCTGTTGCAGGTGGAACCATTACGGGACTTTACTTAATTAACTGATAAGGGATTCTTGAACTTATCAGGGAACAATTAACTGTTACGAGATCCAACAACTATTGAGCGATTTCTCAGAAAGATCATTAGGGGCTTCTTCTAAAATCAGTGAAGGAAGCTCGCGAACGAAGAACTTTTCCAAATATCGGAAGCACGAGTGCGTGCATTAGCGTCTAGCTTCCGCGGAGATTGCCCGCGGAATTGGCAACTTTGACATTTGCCCCACAATTGGCAACGAGAATAAAGCAGAGTTATATCGAACGCTGCCATTTAACAGAGTATACCGGCAATATCGCAGTGGGTCGTGCACCATAGGGGACGCTGTGGGTGGGCATTGCAGGGGTATCACTGGCACTCCCATATTCCTTTTTATATTATTCGTTATTGCTCTTCTAGCGTATGATTCTCCGCAAATTGGCGGCTCTTATTGTGAAGTTGAAGGTTGTTGTTCAGTTGAAATTATAAATTGAAAATCGTCTTGTTCTTTTCTTGTTGTTCCCGATAATATTGAAATAGCTTAGGAAAGAAAGGCCCTTGTCAATCAAGGCAACAAAATAGAGGTGTTCATTTTAGCGACTTACTGTGTTAGTAAACTAACCGGGTTCCACCGCCTGGAAAACCATAAAAGAGTTGCCCTTGCCCAGGGAGACAGGCACAGCCGGCTGGGTGAATTCACTGAGTCAGTGGCCCCGGTCCGGACGTTTAGGGTCACGGGAACATCCCCGAAGGGTTGCCCTTGCCAAGGAAAACGGGCGCGGTCGAGCGAAGTCGGGCCGGAGACGACCCACGTCCAGTTCATCGGAGTCGGGAACGGACGGGAAGGGAAATCCACGTAGCGCTTCACTCCCTTAAGGGAAGTCGGGAACGGGAAGGGAACGGGCTGAACCTACGTCCGTTTTCAAGGAATCGGGCGGCTGGAAAAATCCACCGAGGTGCTTCACTCGCGTAGGGATCAAAGTCGGGAAAAACGGGGGAGGGTGGAACAGGTTAATCTGTCAAGGGTTGGTGTCAAACGGGAGCATAGTCACCGCGGCCAACGAACAAGAATCCGATACCATATCAGATCGAACCCAGTGATAGCTGTAGCGGTTGGCGAGAGTATCACGTTGGAGCTTCACCAACGAATTGACGGGAGGCTTAGAACCCCTCCGCCTCGCTATCCGCGGCAGCTGCGAAGGTTGCTTTGTCGGATTCGCCACATAGTAATTTTTCTGGCATCCCCAGCGGGATTATTGTTCGATGGCGCGGGTCGTGTTGGGTGGCTCGGGCTGGACCGTTAAGCCTTTTGGCGTGCAGTGGAGGAGTATCGTACCTCACCCTTTTTGGGGGGACTCGTGGTTGCGTCCTGAGATGCCTTCTTCGGACGTATTGGGTCTCGTTCAGGAAGTGATGGACGGGATTTGGGCTAGGCTGGATAAGGGAGGGTTTGAGTTCATCCATTTGGTTAGGATAGGTGAGGAATTCGTCGAGGTTGGCATGCGGATAGAGCAGGAACTCGACCGAAGAAGGGCCGGAGCAATTGGAGGGGGGGGAACGGGCTGAAGCCGTCCAGACGGCACTTAGGCAGCAGAATTGGCTTTCGAACATTATGGTCCGGCATGTTGTCCAGAAGGATGCGTGTTTTCAGGTGTCAACCATGGAGGGGGATGTTGAAACGGTTGAACAAAGGGAAGTCGGTGTTCAAACTCCAGTCATGGAAGAGGGTAGGAGGACGATTGAGCGGAGGGAGGCAAGTACCCAGATAGCGGAAGTGAACGATGATCTGGACTGCATTAACCAAAGGGGTGTCAGTGTTCAGACTTTAACCAGGGAGGAAGTTAGGGAGATGGTTGAGCGAGCGGACGCGAGCACTCAAGTGACGGATTCAGATGATGATCCGGACGAGATCGAACTGAGCGACATGGCTACGCAAGTGGAGAAGCCATGGAGGGGATTGGAGTTGACTGCTCAGCTTCGCAAAATTGAACAAAGGGAAGTGGGAATTCAGGTAATTTTGGGGGATGAGAGTGTGAAGATGGCGCGAGTGTTGGTTGAAAACAAGCGGGAAGAGAGATTGTCGCATATTGAGCGTTCACTGGCCCAGATGGCCGAGTCAATAGTTATCTGAACAGGGTGAAGTGGTGAAGAGCTTGAAAGCGGGATGTTGTGGGGGAAATGTGACCCAAGTTGTGAAACGTGGATAGGGGTGAGTATCAGAATGAGGGACAGTCGTTGGAGGAGCCGATACAAGCCGGGACAGCAACGGGAATTTTGCAGAGGGGTCAAGGGGATGGTCGGAGACGTAGTAGTGCTAGTGAATGGAAGAGTGCGAGCGGGAGTGGCGGGCGTGAGAGGGCCAGAGAGGGCAAGGATGGGTTCGTGGGGCTCATTTGGGGGTTGTCAGAGGTCAAATAGGGGTTCGTTTTCTTCTAGAAGAATGAAGTGTTTTTACTGTGGTACAATGGGGCATGTGAGAGCAGAGTGCAGGTGGTGGTTAGGAGCATGTCTGTTGTGTGGTTCTTTTGGCCATTGGGTTAATCGTTGCCCGGAGCGGCGCGAATTGAACCATGCATTGCCGCGGAGTGAGGGGGGGAAACGTTCTTGTATGGGGTCGCCCTCTCCAAGTGGAATCAGAGTGACTTTAGAGGCAAATCAGTGGGCTTCACAAGAAGTGAGGAAACCGCCGAGGGAGGTGATGACTAACGGGAACGTCTGTAGCGTTGTCCCGAAAGAGGGAAGGGAAAGGGAAAGGGAAAGTGTGGAAGAGTGTGTGATTGAACCAAGAATTTCTGAAAATTCTGGTTTTGTCGAGGGTGATTCGCGGGTCCCAAACAATGTTGAACAGATGGTTGGGGTGTCTGATTGGGTCAGGTATTACGGTGGTGTTCAAAATCAGACTGAGTGTGAAGTTCCTGAAGGGGCTAAGAAAGAATTAACGTTAAGGGAACCAGAGTTGAATGCGTGGTTGGATGATCGGGAATTGAACCATCGGGAGAAGGAGTGTACAAAACAGGAGTTGTCAGAGGGGGAGGGGTTCATTTAAGTTGAGTGAGAACCACCCGTGGCTTGCGGGCGGGATAACGGTTAATTTTGGAGTTCAGAGCAAATGTACGAGCGTGAATGAGGAGGAAATTCAGCGGAATTTTCCCCGGGATCGGGAACGGGTGAGCTTTCCATAGTCTCGCAAAATGACGTTTGTGTTGTTTCACAGGGCGGTTTTCGTGTTCCGAATGATGCGTTAGACAGTTCTAGCGAAGAGGTTCAGGGCAGTCACGTTTCGGGTAGTTTGAATGATGTTAGTGGCGAGTCTGGTGAGGCTCATGTTCTTCTGAACGTTTGTCATGTTAAGGGAATGGATGATGATGATTGGGATCCTTCTTGGGTGCTGCCAGAGTCGGTAGTTCCGGAAATCGTGCAGCGTTTCGAGTCTGATTGGGGAGGGATAGAATCGGGAGAGCCCGAAGTTTCGGAGCCAGGGATTGAGGTTATGATGATTAAAGTCATGCCATGGGGTACAGAGGTGGAGACGTGGGAGTCTGGAGTTCTGGAGCCACAGATTGAAGTCGCGAATAACGGAATCGTGACATCAGAGTCGGGAAATTTGGAGTCAACAATCGGAGTCGGGGGAACCGAAGTTGTGGTATCGGAATCGGGAGAATCGGGATTATCAGAGTTGACTGTTGGAGTCGTGACAGCGGAGTCGGGAAAATCGGAGTCGGGGGTCGAGTCGAATGATGGAACTTTCGGGCGGTGGTTTCCGGGTGGTGAGTTATGGTGTGAGTCATTGTCTTGTTTCCTGATCATTGGTCTTGTTTATTTTTCGTGGCATTATGGTTATGACGTCTTTTGGTGGTTTTGGTTAGTTATACATTTGTATATTCTGATTTTATGGGGCTGACGAGTTTTCTCGCGTGATCATCTGGGTATATCTTGCTGTTGCTTTTTAATGTTGTCTTTCGCGAAGTGCCGTTTTTTTATTTGTTTTTGTTTTGGTGCTTACATGTTTTCCAGCTTCCTTCCCCGTGAGTGTTGCTATGGTTTTGTTTTTCCGCGTGTTGGGCCAATGTTATGTTTGCTGATGCTTTATATTGTGTGTGGTCATGAAGTGCTGTTTTTTTAATTGCCTTAGGTCCCCGATTGGTATATATTTTTGTTTTTTTTTGCCTTCCCATGAGTGTTGCTTGTTTTTTTTGCTTTGTGTGTTGCTAGTCGCTGACCTTAAGTCAAATGGTTCCCGTTTTTCTTTTTTCCCTTGCTATCGTTTTTTTGAGTGGCCAAGTTACTAAGGTTTCATGTTTTTATTAAAGTCCAGTGTTAACCTTGTGGTGTCTTTTCAGAGATGTCCTCCGTCATTGGTGAAGCGAAGTCTGCAGCCGGAATTGGAGAAACAGCGAGCCCAGCTTGTTCTTGAAACCCACCAGGAGGTGGCGCAAGTCCCGGTGGAGGGGCGGATCGAGCTTGTCAGGAGCCCTCCTCGCCGCAGAATTAATAAATTGCAATTATGGACTGAATTAATAGCGAGAGCTTTTGGCGGCCTTCCTTGGCCGTCACTTATACAACTTATACTGTTTGGAAGAGCCACGAAGTTTCGAATCGCCGCGTGCTCAGATGCCACGATGAAGAACTTATCAGAGAAATTTTATTGTATATATTTTTTGTAAAATTGTATAAATTGTTTTGAAAAAAAAAAAAAAAAAAAAAAAAAAAAAACTTATTATGCCCTTGATTGTTTTCTTGTGTTTATTATTTATTGTAAAAAGATTTATGTGTACTGCGGTGTTGCCGGTCTCCAAAGAAATGATGAATGGGCGGGAGGGCATTGAGTGAAAAGAAAAATGTATTGCTTAAGTGTTAGGTTAGTGTATAGTTTTAGTGAAGATAGTAGGGACTATCTTGGGGGGAAGTAATGTAGTGAATTGAGGTTCCTTTATTATTATTATTATTCCTTATGGTCATTTTTATTATTTTTTCATCCTTTTAGTGTTAGGTTAATTATCATATATTTCATTTCTCTGTTTATCCCATAAATTTAAAGTATAGGAAATTAATGAGTGAACCCTGAAAGTGAGGCTGTGAGCCCTTGATTAAAGTATTAACAGGGAAGCGCTGAGGGAGCGAGCGAAGTAAAGAAAGAGAAGCCGCAGAGAACAGTGAGAGGTCAAGTTTCCACCCCTTTGGGTAAGTGTGATGCTAGTGGACGCGCTGTATGTAGGAGTTAGGTTAGATAATGGGGCTAATGAGTGTTCTTGTCTGTTGCAGGTGGAACCATTAAGGGACTTTACTTAATTAACTGATACGGGATTCTTGAACTTAACAATTAACTATTACGGGATCCAACAACTATTGAGCGATTTCTCAGAAAGATCATTAGGGGCTTCTTCTAAAATCAGTGAAGGAAGCTCGCGAACGAAGAACTTTTCCAAATATCGGAAGCACGAGTGCGTGCATTAGCGTCTAGCTTCCGCGGAGATTGCCCGCGGAATTGGCAACTTTGACATTTGCCCCACAATTGGCAACGAGAATAAAGCAGAGTTATATCGAACGCTGCCATTTAACAGAGTATACCGGCAATATCGCAGTGGGTCGTGCACCATAGGGGACGCTGTGGGTGGGCATTGCAGGGGTATCACTGGCACTCCCATCTTAGTTTGTAATAATTGTTATTGTTCTTTAGCGTATGACTCTCCGCAAATTGGCGGCTCTTATTGTGAAATTGAAGGTTGTTGTTCAGTTGAAATTATAAATTGAAAATCGTCTTGTTCTTTTCTTGTTGTTCCCGATAATATTGAAATAGCTTAGGGAAGAAAGGCCCCTTGTCAATCAAGGCAACAAAAATAGAGAAGGTGTCTATTTTAGCGACTTACCGTGTTAGTAAACTAACCGGGTTCCACCGCCTGGAAAACCATAAAAGAGTTGCCCTTGCCCAGGGAGACAGGCACAGCCGGCTGGGTGAATTCACTGAGTCAGTGGCCCCGGTCCGGACGTTTAGGGTCACGGGAACATCCCCGAAGGGTTGCCCTTGCCAAGGGAAACGGGCGCGGTCGAGCGAAGTCGGGCCGGAGACGACCCACGTCCAGTTCATCGGAGTCGGAACGGACGGGCAGGGAAATCCACGTAGTGCTTCACTCCCTTAAGGGAAGTCGGGAAACGGGAAGGGAACGGGCTAAACCTACGTCCGTTTTCAAGGAATCGGGCGGCTGGAAAAATCCACCGAGGTGCTTCACTCGCGTAGGGATCGAAGTCGGGAAAACGGGAGAGGGCGGGAACAGGTTAATCTGTCAAGGGTTGGTGTCAAACGGGAGCATAGTCACCCCAACGAACATAATCCGATACTATATCAGATCGAACCAGTGATAAATGCAGCGGTTGGCGAGAGTATCTACGTGTTGGAGCTTCATCAACGAATTATTGACGGGCGCTCTTAGAACCCTCCTGGCCCTGCTATCCGCGGCAGCCGTTAGCTGTCAGTTTCTGTCGATTCAGTCATCAAATATATACATATTATTAAGTTGTTATTGAAAGAGAAAGAAGAGCAGCAGTTACATATGTTACTATTGTTGTTATTGTTGTTATTATATTATTATTATTATTATATGGTAAGATATATAGCAGTTATTATTATTATATATATTGCTACAAAGCGCATATTATATATTATATTATATGATATATTATATATTTATATATATATAAATATATTTCAGATTCAGCCTTTTCTGAAAGTATATAAGTCCAAAAAAAAAATTCTTAAGTCTCGTAAAAAGTTGCTTTTTGGCTGAAATGCTTAGTGGTGTGCCCCAAATTATGTTGTGAAGCTTGCCACTAAATAATTTTCTTAAAAAAAAAACTAAACTTAACTTAACTTTTCTGAACTTAGAAATTGAACTTAGAAAATTTTTCAGAAAATGTCACAGTACAGTATCTAAGAAGTGCATATATATATATATATATATATATATATATATATATATATATATATATATATATATATATATATATATAAAATATATATATAATTGGAAAACCTTATATAGTAATATTATAAAGTTTTCCATTGCATATAGTCCTATACAAATCGTATAGAGGTATATGTTGTATTTTTTCAGATTTTCAGTTATATATATATATATTGTGCACCATAGCTAGTGGAAATGGATTCTGAATCGGCCATATCAGATTTGGGAGATAAAAATTTAGATGAATATTTAGCTAATGTAGATGATCCTGTTGGAGTCCCCAGAGGAGTAGATGAAAGTATAGTTGGTGTTAGTGAGCCTGAAATTGCCTCAGAAGGCATGGTGTCAGCAGAGGCTGTATGAGAGATCTTAGGTAACATGAATACACAAATAAACAGGCTTAGCCAGAAATTGGAGTAGGCAAGAGGGAGTATAATAAATGTTGCACAAGCCGAGGGCATCAGTAGACCTATACCGCCTGCCCATAAATTAGAGAGTTTGAAGGATTTGCAGAAAGAGTTTACCAGAGAGAAAATTCTCATAAACCAAACCCATAATGTCATGAGTCAACCAGAAAACACCAGAAAGGATACAGTATCTTTTTCACTAGAGGGATCTGTAAGTCCCAAGCAATCGAGTATGATATACACTCACACTGCTATGACCCCAACAAGTACAGTGTTTACCAATCCAATGGAAGGATCCTATCAGCCAATGCTCTTGTCAAGACGATTTAATCAAGAAAATCAGTCCATTCCACCACCCATGTTTACTAAATCGCAGTTTGACATCATACAAAAACAATTAACTGTTTTGACACAAACTGTTTCTTTGTTAACAATCTTGATCAACAATTCTCAGAAACCAAAAATTGTAGAACCAAAAATATTTAGTTATGAGAATGAACATGATCTAAATAAGTTTTTTAAACATTTTGAGGAATACTGTGCTTGCCGATATCCACATGCGCAGAATCAGTGGTTGATCTTGATGGAGAAATATCTCAGGAAAATTTCTTAAATTATATACAGTAATAACTAAAACTATTACTACGTATTCTGGAGTCAAAGATTCTCTCATGAAATGGTACCAACATGAAGAGAAAAGGAAGAATAAAAATAAATTGAAAACTTTTTAATCAGCTCGACGTCAGCTTACAGAGGACATTCACATGTTTGCCTTGCGCTTGGAGCAGTTAGCTTCTAAAGTTTTTCTGGGTATTAATATGCAAGAGCATGATACATTGCGGACAGCATTTTTATTGAGTTTACCAATCTCAGTACAAGAAAAACTTCAAGAGTATATTATTCAAAATGAAATTAGAACACAAAAAAAGGTATGGGAAAAATTAATAGAGCTTGCTGACTGTTATGACAGAGATTTAGCATAATACAGCAATGATTTTGAACAGAATGCAAGGCAGGAAAGATCTAGAGATACCTACCTATCAACCTTATAGAGGATTGCTATCTCAGAATGACAATATTGAAGTGATTCAAATAGATGCGGTTGCCCCACAAGCTACTTGGAGTGACATACTACAAGAGAAAGAAATCCACCTTTGAATGGGAATAGAAATTCGCAAATAGGGGCACCCTAGAAACAGCTAAAAGTACCAACAACTTTTTCCAGAATAGTGAATAACTCCAGGGAACAGTCGAATACAGATTATCAAGAAAAGTATTGTGACTACTGTGGAAGAATAGGTCACCTCATAGATAAATGTTACAAAGCTCTTGGGATTTGTAGCTATTGTAAAACCAAAGGACCAATTAGAAATGATTGCTGACATGTTACTGGAAATAATGCCTCTAGAGCCCTTGGGAATGCACAGAAGCCAACTTGTCCTTTTTGTAAAGGGGCACATTTAGGAATTCAATGCAATTCTCGTAGTCCAAATCGGAGAGATTCAAATTGGAATTCGGATAATAAAAATGTAAAGTGGAACCAGAATCGGAATCCAAATCAGGGAATTGAGAATCAAAGTAAAAAATTGCAAAGTAATCAAGGAAGTTGGAATCAGAATCAAAATCAGAATTTTAATCAGGAGAATCGGAATAGCACTCAAGGAAGGGAATTGAGTCAGGATTATCTGAATCGGAATTGTAGTCAGGATATCAGGAACTCTAACTTTGACATGTTAGCCACTAAGGAGAATGACTCTTGGCCAAATAGTAATAAGATTACACCATTACCTCAAAGAAATTTAGATTTTCGAAGCCACACATATAACAATTCAGGACAATCCAGTGCTCCTTGGGTTGCTCAAGGTGCGAAGGCAAAGGTGCGTTATATTGAAAATTGTGATCTTTGTGGCGAATCCCATGATGAGGACAAATGTCCTGGGGCTTCGGAAAACTTTTAAGCTCTGCAGTGAAGTCACACTGTGGGGAATACAAATTACCCAATAAAACCAGTGGCTCATCCCTATTGTGTAAAAACCCATGACAATGTAATTGAGTCTGAAACATTAATTAAAACACATTTAGAAAATAATTTTAATACAAATAATAAAAGATTTACAGAAAAGTTAAAAGATAAAAATGGGTAATTGTGGAGTATTACTGACTTGAGTTCACGTAGCTACATAGTATATTAAAATTATAAACATTTCATTTACAAAAATGGTTTTAAAAAATTATTTGGAGTTTTTTTTACGGATTTTCATTTATTTTACGCATATATTTTGAAGAAAAATATAAAAAATTACGTTCCGGAAATTTTAAATGGCTAATTTTCTCGTTTTTTTAGGGATATCGCTATCGATGCTTTGTTCCGATTTTTTATATATCGATTGCATTAATATTTTTCCGATAATCAATAATTTTGAACGATTATCAACAATTCAATTGTTCAGCCAAATTTACGTTTACGCATATTAAAAAAAAAAAAAAAAAAATTGCAACCAAATTTTGTAAAAATAAAATAATAATAAAATAAAATAATAATAAAGTATTAATAAAATATTTTTTTCTTTTAATAACACTGCGCAATATATATATATATATATATATATATATATATATATATATATATATATATATATATATATATATATATATATATATATATATATATATATATATATATATATATATATATATATATGTATATATATATTAGGATGTGTGGTAGAGAGAAAACCGAATAAAATACCGAATATTCGGCTAAAAGTATTCGGCCGAATACCGAATATTCGGCCGAATAATCACTTCGCTATTCGGCCGAATAGTTATTTCAAAGTTCGGTCATCCATTTAGGGGAAAATAAAGAAAACTTACACTGGTCAACAAAAAAGGTGAAATTTTTCTTGGATAGACTTTTGTAGCAGATATATAGTAATTCGGAGGTGATTCTATATATATATTCTCGGATTTGCTGTATCACATCCCGTTTTCGTGCAATCATGAATCCCTATTTTTGCATATTCCCTAGGAATGACAAAATTCATGTGCGCACTACTTAGCTGTATAGATGATACCTTCCGTGATATCTGGCAAAGATATAAAGCCTGCTATAATCATCGACACTTGGGAAAGTATGTTAAGGCAAAATTTTAGTGATTGGTCGCCACATGTATGGATGCCAATGACCTGATGATGTCTATCATCCATCTGAAATACAGTCGGATGGTCCGTCATTGTTCACCCAGGGTGAACTGAACGATCTTGTATGAGAGTTGTATTTGCCGAAGTTGTCCTGAGCTGTTGGCTTCGAGGTTGCATGAAAAATGACTACTGGACCATGGCACAAGAGTAACATTTTATCGTACCAGAGAAGTAGAGCTGCGGAGGCTCTTCCAGTCAGATGGTATCTTTATTACAGTTAAGTTGCAGGCCTACTACTGCTATGGGACTCCCAGCATATGATGCAGGTGAGTGGCGACTGTTTATTGACACTTCCAAGAGCAGTTTAAAGTGTGTGTTGTTACACAAGGCAACAGGTATGCTTCGGTTCTAGTAGGGTACTCGGTACGGATGAGAGAATAGTATGCAAAATTCAAGACAGTTTGGAGAGGCTACAATATCTGGTATATGGATGGTAAATATGCGTCGACCTCAAAATTTTAAACATTTTGATCAGTCAGCAAGCATCACCAAATATACCTGCTTCCTGTGCTATTGGGACAGCTGGGCGGCAAAGGATCACTGGACCAAAAGAGAATGGCCACCGAGGGAAACCTTGACGCCAGGTACAGGAACATCGTACGTGAACCACTTGTACAGAGAGAAAACATCATCTTACCTCCACTACACATAAAACTTGGGTTGATGAAACAATTTGTGAAGGCCCTGGACCATGATGGTGAATGCTTCCGCTATATATGCTCAACGTTTCCTGGTCTGAGTGACGAGAAGAAAAAAGCTGGGATATTTGATGGCCCACAAATACGGACACTCCTCCGTGATGCTGCCTTTGCTACAACAATGACTGTGTTAGAGGCAAGAGCGTGGATTTCTTTTTCAGATGTAGCACAGAATTTTCTGGGGGACAGGAGCCGAGAACCACTAACATTGTACAGGAACTGCTAGACAGTTTTCATTCTCATGGATGTAGAATGAGTATAAAGTTGCACTACTTACATTCTCACCTAAGAAAATTTCCTGATAACCTAGGCGATGTTAGTGATGAGCAGGGTGAACGCTTCCATCAAGATCTAAAGTTCATGGAAGGACGTTACCAGGACAAGTGGATATCAATATGATGGCCGACTATTGTTGGAGCTTGATGAGGGATATTCCAGACGCTGTGCACAGTAGATCGTCTACGAAGAGAAAGTTACTACCATCGTAGGTATGTTTACATTAGCTAAACCCATTCCTTCTATTACATTCATTGTTGTCCCATATTACTTTATTCATAGTTGTATTATATGTTTAACATATATCTATCAAAGACATGTATCATATCATTGCGATTTGTTTCTCTCCCTTCATATATCCAATATATATATATATATATATATATATATATATATATATATATATATATATATATATATATATATATATATATATATATATATATATATATATATATATATATATATATATATATATATATATATATATCCCAATATTTGTGATACACTCTCTTAAAAAAAATAAAATCATAAAATTTTACAAATCTGTGTTACACACAATATCTCACAAATGCGATATGATATGCAAAAACCGATTACATTTTTGGAATCAGCACATCAATAATCAATTGCAAAAACCCCGTCCAAGAAATTTCATGTTTACCAGTGTTATATACAAAGTAATAAAACAAAAAGTAAATAATATTTCTTACCTATAGCAAAACCATTCACATATTAAAAATAATTAAATGAAAATTGAAAAGTTTCGTAGTTAAAGATATTAAACTAAACTTCATTTGAATAAGCTCTAAGGTTAAAATGACAGAACATTAGCAGTTCTCCATTTTCAGGGGATAACCTATTTCTTGTGGCTTCATAAATATTTCCTCTTGTTCTAAATATTCTTTCACTTTCGACTGATGACGGTGGAGCTGAAAGGTATTTTATTGCTAGTTTTTTTCAAATTCATAAAACTATTTCCAGTGTTTTTCCACCAATTGAAGGGAATATCATTGTCTTCACTGGTCAAAGTAGGCAAACTTATATATTTGTTTATTTCTTGATAATTCCGTATGTAGCCCTTTACTTTTTTACGTACAATAATCACATCGTCAGAAGAATGGGACTTTCTTTTTTACTCTCACTTTCTTTCTGTACGACGATTTTGATGCCACAATTTCTTTAAACAATCCATTAAAGAAGTGAAAAGGAACCTTCAGCTCTCACTTTCCCCACTACGTAAATCATCGTCAGCAGAAGAGTCAGGACTCAGGAGCTAAATTTTCATGCCTCAACGACCATATTTTTTACTGATTCATCTGATTCATGTTGAAAAATTAGTTTAATCGCAGATCTAAGAAAGTTAATTAGCTACACACAAAGATTTATCACATAGAAACTTTAGAGAAAGTCTTTTTTTCTACTGATTTCTGAAGCTCAATGAGTGTAATTATTCCACTGAAGCTTTTGCCTTAATTGCCTTATTTAAAAATATATTTATTGCTAAAATGGGAAGGATCACTTGGGCGACTGTTACTTCACGCTTAAGATAGGTTAGTGATGTTGTCAAATGGCTCAAGTAAATGGAATAATTTTGCCACTGAAAATCAGTCAACATTTTCTGATTGCATTCAGCAGCGTATATGGATAGGGGAACTTTTGTTCAAACAAATCTCTTAAGCATATCATAAGTTCTGTTCCAGCTTGTAGAAACGTCTTGAATTAATTTATGCTGTTTGACATTCAGCTGCATCTGTAAAGTTTTAAGCTTTGCAGCTGCCGTTGCTGAATGGTGAAAATGAGAGGATATGCTTCTGCAAGTAAATAAAATATCTTTAACAGACTTCTGACATAATATTGAATCGTGAATGCGATAGTTGCAACATGTGAATAAAACATGAAATTGATAGCAAGCCACTCTCCTTATACCAGCTACCATGTTTGGTCCATTATCCCGTATCACTAAATGAATTCTATTTTTTAGAATATTGAAAAATGTCAAAGGCCCTTATAGGATCTGACAAATGACAAAGATTTTCGCCATTTGGCTACAAAATTTGGCTATATTTTTATTTTTTGGAAAATAAGTTTCTAAAATTTCAATTTTAAATTGAAATAACTTTCCCTTATGTTGACGTAATTTATTGTTTATAAAGCTCAATATTCGGCCCGAATAGTTCGGCAAAAAGCCGAATACCGAATATTCGGTATTTTGGCCGAATAGGCCGAATACCGAATACTTACCGAATATTCGGCACACCCCTAATATATATATATATATATATATATATATATATATATATATATATATATATATATATATATATATATATATATATATATATATATATATATATATATATATATATATATATATATATAGTGATGGGTAAATGCCTGGGCACTTAAGAATTGGGCAAATGCCCTGGGCATTTATCTGGGCATTTGTCCAATTTGGGCATTTATATTTTATTATATATATATATATATATATATATATATATATATATATATATATATATATATATATATATATATATATATATATATATATATATATATATAGTTGTCTCTCGTAGAGCGCGGGGGTTATGTTTCTGACCCCCCGCGTTTTAGGCGACATCGCATATAACTTTAATTCCTTTGAAAAATCATTAATTTTAAAATTTTTACCTTTGTATAAGGTGAATAAAATATCAGCAGTATTTTATTTATCCTTAATAATAATTGAATAAATTTGCAGATATAATGTTATTAACAGTATAGTATATAAACATATTTTATTGACTAGTTAATTAGTAGGATATTTATTACATTACAGTACAGCACTGTACACATAAATTGAACAAAAAAAGTTTTTTTTTAAATGAAAAATATACAATGTATAAACCTTTATAAATTTGAGGTAATATTTTTTATATTCAATTGAAAAGTTTATTTATTTTCCTATAAAATTTCATGAAATTCGAATTGCGTACAAAAATTATTTTAGTTGAAGATGAAGGCTAGTTCGAATCTTGAAGATTGCATAGGGCTGCTTTTTTGAGAAATACACGTTATCGGCAATTGATGCTTTTGCCTTTTTAGCTCACAATTTCTTCGAATGGTTTTAAATCATTTTTCAATTTCTCTTTTAATTTTGAGACAGCATTCCATTGAAGGATCTTTGACGATAATGAAATTATTTAACTGTTTTGTCATACGAAACACAATTCACCTAATGTATTTAAATCCCAATCATTTACTACAGCATTTTTGTTATCGTCATATTCAGTATCAGAAACTGAATTAACAAGTTCAGCTAACACATCATTCGTTAATGTCTCCTTATTCCCTTCAATTCTTAAATTTCTTTTTGGTGGAGGCCGTCAAATCCATCACCACCAACGTGATGAGCAATTGCAACAATGTTTGCAACTTCATCTTCTGCAGTTGAAAATCCTTGAAAATCTGTAACGCATTCACTCCATAAATTTTACCAGTAAGCGTTAACCGAGTGTGGTTTAAATTGATCAATTGCCTACTTAACATAATTTCACAGTCTGCAATATTTAAAGATTTCCTCCAGTTCATGACGCTTGCATTCAAATCCTTATCAAGAAAATTACAAATCCGTGTGAATGTTATCTTTATGTAATTAGCTTTGAAACATCGATTCACTCCTTGATCTAAAGCTTGAAGAATTGAAGTATTGGCTGGAACAAATGCAACTTCGACATTCTCATTGGCAGTTTTAAGCCCTTTTGGATGACCGCCATCATTGTCAAGTATTAACAACCCTTTAAATGGCATTCCTTTATTTTCCAGCTTTATTAAGTGGCCAGCTGCATTGCAGCAAAATAATATTTCCCTGGCTAGGCTAAGCTAAATTTAGGCTTGTTTAAATTTTAACCTATTTTAAAGAGATTAGTTTATTTCTTTAGCTTTAGTGATATTTAAACTGTAGTTGGTAAAATAATAGGTAAAAGTTAGTAAGCTAACAATAATTTAAAGTATGTATGCTCTGTGTGATAACTGTGGGACTGTGAGAGAATATGTGAATAGCTGCCCTGCTTGTGATTTGAATGCAGAGAATTGTTGCTAATGAAGGAGATTGCAAGACTGAGTGAAGATATGAATGGATTGGAAAGAAGAAGTATTTGAGTTGAGAAAGGAGGGAAGTGTTAGGAAAGGTTGTAGGGATGTTGAGGCGAGGAGGGAGCGGGACCTAGGGTAGACAGGAATAGTGATTCACCAGCAGGAAGATGAGAGGGGAAAAGGATAAAGTAGTTGATAATAGGCCTGCAGATAAATATAGAGTTGTAGGAACCAGAAATAATAATTTAAAGATGAGGATCTCTAAAGTCAGTCAGCCTGTCAGTAACAGGTTCGACGGTCTTCCAGATGGGGAGGGATCAGAGAGTGCCAATGGTAATGTTGAGTTTTCTGAAGGGAAGACTGATAAATTGCTAATTGAAGACTCTATGATACGATAGGTAATACAGATAGAAGGAAACAAATGAGAGCATGTTATCCATGTGCCAGAGTGGGTGATATTGTGGATAGAATAGATTGAGAGATTAAGTTTATAAATGTTGATTCAGAGGTGATTGTGCATGTGGGTACAAAATGATATAGGGTATAGAAGGTCAGAAGAATTATTAGCATATAGGAGATTGATTCAGAAGATAAAAGCTAGTGGAAGATGCATGATTTCTGGGATTTTACCTAGGTTAGGTGCAGGTCAGGAATGGGGGAGTAGGGCTTTAGGTGTAAATGAAAGGGTTAGGAAATTATGTTTTTCAGAAAATATTAGGTTTTTGGATTGGTGAAGAAAATTTCTGTACAATGATCTTTTGCAGCAGATGGAGTTCACTTGAGTCGAAAGGTGTTAAGCTTTTCAGTACCAGTTTGAGACTTGTTTAGCAAAAAACTAGGTAAAGTTGTGGGTGATAACTGACAAATAATAGCAATGGTAACTGTAATAGTGGGGGAGATAAATAAAGCCTAATGTTGTTACAGGTTTAAATAATGATGATAGTAATAAAAATAACTGCATTTCGAGTATCAATGTTTTTACACAAATGCTCATAGCCTTAGAAATAAAAAGATGAGCTGATTATACCATAAATAAGAATCTAGACATTATTTGCATAACTGAGGCATGGGGTTAACAAGAATTATATGGAGACTCCTTCAGGAATAATGAAATAGAGGGATATTCACTTTATTTATACCAGCATGAAAGAAGGGTGGTGGGGTGGCGCTTTATGTTAAAAGTAATATTCAATCTGTACTAATGACTGACTTTAAATTAATCATGATATTGAATCAGTGTGGGTAGATATCCTTATATACAATAAATCATATAAAAGGGGCATTTTATAGACCTCCTGGCCAGAGTCCAGAATTAGACGCTGAAATTGTGAAAGAAATTGAGACAGCACACAGTAAAGAAAAAGGTATAGTTATAATGGGTGATTTTAATTTTCCTAGCATTCATTGGGATTCCTTGTCATATGGACCATAGTAGTTCGGCATTCATAAATTGTATACTAGATAAACTTTTGACCCAGATGGTCCAGAACCCACAAGATACGATGCACTATTAGACTTTAATATTAACTAACGATTGAAAGTATGGTGGATGAAGCTAGAGTTGAGGAGAATTTAGAACTAGTCACCATAATATAATTAGATTTAATATGAATGTGATATCTGGGGCCCAAATTGCAGTTAATAAGGAAAAGATCATAGATTTCCGAAATGGCGATTTCACCAAATTTCGAGACATGCTTAGTACAACTGACTGGGATAAAGATTAAACACCAAAACTGTTTTATCATGTGGGAACATTTTAAACAAATTTTAATGAATATTCAGTCAGTGAAGTG
>JABUQX010071919.1:0-15000 GCA_015478945.1 Trachelipus rathkii | reverse complement strand
AAGAAATAAAAATTAATAATATTATAGCAAGGCTACTTTGTCAAATTTTTACACTATTTTCAACAAAGGATCATGTTTAAAACAGGTTTCTTTTATTTCTTGTGTAACATTTATCAATATTACAAATAATCACTAACAAGTCCGTAACACTCTTTAGTGTTGCCGTTTCATTGTGTCATAGACTATAGACCCTATTTTAAGATTTTGATTTACATAGATTGAATAAATCATTTCAAAAATAATACTATATCGAACTTAAAAAAGTTTGTTTACAAAATAATTTCATGTGACGTTACGAATCTGAAAAAAATCCTGCCTGATTTTCCATTTTGATTTATATAGAATGAATAAAATTCAATAAATCACTTAAAAATAATAGTACTATATCAACTTAAGAAAAGTTTGTTTACAAATTATATTTCGCGTGACGTCAGGAATCTCAAAAAATTCAAAAAATCCAGCAAATTCAAAAAAATCTGTACACCTGGTGATGTCGCCTTGAAGAGAACTTGATTGCTTTGAAAATGTTCTTGAACTCAACTTTTTTGTGTTGGGGGATAGCTCAGTCGTAAAGCATCGAACATATTGTCCTCATTTCGCAACATGTGGTTGTTCAATCCCGGAAAAGGCAGTAATTCTTTACCTTCCCACATGTTTTTTATTTAAGATCTAAATAATAAATTGCGATTATGCAATATTTAATACCTACATATTATTAAGAAAGAGGGATAGGACACGCTGAACACCTGGTGATGTCGCCTTGAAGGGAACTTGATTGCTTTGAAACTGTTCTTGAACTCAACTTTTTTGGGTTGGGAGATGGCTCAGTCGTAAAGCATCGAGCATATTGTCATTGTTTCAATTACGGAGAAGGCAGTAATTCTTTACTTTCCAACTTATTTTCTTTATTATATATATATATATATATATATATATATATATATATATATATATATATATATATATATATATATATATATATAATATATATATATATATATATATATAATATATATATATAATATATATATGTATATAATATATTAATATATATATTATAATATAATATATATATATATATAATATAATAATATATATATAATATTATATATATATATATATATATATATATATAATATATAAGTTTCAAATGTTAGTTTTGCTTAAAATTTAAAAGCTCTTAAATAATTAAAGATTAAGGATATATATCATTATTTTTTAATCTTTTGGTCCGATATGGCATGTAGTTTAAAAGTTCTTTTACCAATTTCATTTACCTATTTCAGTATTGCATTTTTAAAGCTTGATTCATCAAAAGTGTATTTTTTGTTAGGAGTAGTCATTTTGGATATCAAACCCTTTTAAGTTGTTTATCAAAATAATTAAAATCAATTTAATAAAATGGTGTCATATAGTCCTTATTCATATTTAGTTATATGGCCAGCCTCCGATTAACGCCGTCTATGTATTAAAAATATTATTAATGCTACACTAAAAAGAATACATTTTTAGATTCTGCGTAAAATTTTACTTAGGAAAAATTATTAAAATAGGATGAATAATGGAAATAAATGGAATAATATTATATATATAGTATATAAATATATATATATATATAATATATATATATATAAATATATATATTATATATATATATATATATATATAATATATATATATATATAAAATATATAATATATATATATATATTTATATATATATAATGCGGCACAGTAGGGTGCTCGAGCCAACGGGGAACAGAGGGGGGGGGAGACGTTTACCATACCCCATAGGGCAGGGGCGGAGGAACCAACGCGATCCAAATACCAAAGAGCGGGCGATTCGGAGACCTCCCCGGAGGGGGTAATGGTCCTACCCTGGTCGTCCCCGGTGAAGCAAGAGACCCCCGACTCCTGCCATCTCTGCGGCAAACCTGTTGGGTATTCTTTAGTTTTAAACACCACCCATCAATTAAAGGGCAACGTAAGGTTACGTTAATTAGTTGTACCAATCTGAAACTGTGCTATTACCTAAGCCCAACATCCTTTTACTTTGCGTAGAACTCATATCATGCACGAATCAAAATATAAAGTGTATTACTAATTTAACACCTACACGCGCATTTGATAGAAAGGAATTTTTCTCTACCGCAGAATATTGTTTCCTGCATTTGCAATTATTGCATCGGAAATGATAACTTCCTTTACTTTTCAAAATTACACATTTTCTTTTACATTTCCAACACTGTTTTTCACTTAATATTAATCCACAAAATTGTAAATACCCAAGCAACTCATGTTCGTTGCTTAAGAGTGAAACTAAATTGGACAATAACATCTTCACTCAAACCTTCTTACACTTACACTGAAGCCATAAATAAAAATGCGCTAATATTTGTATTTCAAGTTATCGTACAATTCCAATTTCATTAATTTAAAATTTTATTAACTTTTTTTAAAAACCGCTTTTTTGGTATTTATTTAAGTATTTCATAAGTAAAATTTTAGGCAGAATCTAAAAATGTATTCCTTTTTAGTGTAGCATTAATGGTTTTTAAGATACATATGACGGTTAATCAGGAGGCTGACCTTATTATATATTATTAAAGTTATAATATTAGTTATTAATTTGACTTAATATTAACACTACAACAAAAAATATGTTTAAATAATTTATTTACACATTTTTTGTATGAATCAGTTCTTCTAAATAAAGTTATTACATTAAATGTCTCATTATTACTTTCAATGAATTATAACTATTTTTATTTTCAAAACTACCTTTTAAAAATATAGGTCTCCGGCCGGAGAAAGCCGGAGACTAGTGGTCTTCGGCCGGAGCCGGAGATCTTTAAAAAGGCCAGAACTCCGGCCAAGCCGGAGCTGGAGCCGTAGATCCGGTGCATCCTTAATATATATATGTATAATATATATATTACTATATATATATATATATATATATTATATATATATATATATATATTATTATAATAATATATAATATATATATATATATTATAATATATATATAATATACCTTTCTCTTAATAGTTTGGAGAACAAAGGAAAGGATATTTTAAGGTTTCACTTCAATCTTCACAGAGTAAATACAGAAAGCGCAATTAGTTTTCTATATACTGTAATTGAAAAATTAATAAAACTTGTTTCAAGTGAATTTACAGCTGTTTAGATAAAATGATAATTTTGAAATTTTATCTAATTTAAATAATAGGGACATTATCAAGGATAATGAAAAAATAATCAGTTGTCAACATTTTCTAAGATACATTCATAAGAAATGCAGAGGGTTATTAGTTTTTCTTAATATTTAATATACTTTTAATTAAAAAATCTAGTAACTATCAGAGTAAGTTGCTTGTGCTAATTAATTTTGTATAGTGAACATTAAAAAAATTAACCTTTGCAATACATACTTGATGCTGCTTATCTAAAGCCTAGCATGTGTAATAATAAAACTAAGTACTCCCTTTGGATATTTAATGAGTATCCGTATATGTATCGATTTAAATACTTTTTACTTAATAATCAGAAAAAAGAGCTTCTTCAATAGATATTTAGTTATGTTGGTACTTTTTCTTCAGTATGGAATATTCGACATATTTTGTTTCTATTCTAAACACTTCGGGCAATTTCACGAATTTTTCAGGAGTAGTAGATTTTGGCATGTCCAGCATAGATGTCTAAAATATTTCTTATACTTTAATCAAGATTTGTCTAGTCATTTAAGAGCTGGATTACAAAGGCATTGTACATTTGCCTCTTTGCAAGTGGTCATACTTACACTATAATATGTTTAAATATAAAATAAAAAAATGTTTAAATTTATCGTGTGCAGTTAAAACCAGAATGGGTTAAAAAAATGGTTTCATTTATTAAAAAAAAACAATAAAAACTATGTATTTTTGTTATTTTGGTTTGCGTGTTGCTATTACCTTAAGCAATATTTTAAAAAAACATGTGTTTATGTTGTATTTACATTACTTTTATCAATGTTCCCATAAGTTTTTGCTTATGAAGTGTTTAAATTTATCGTGTTCTGTTAAAAGCAGGATGGATTAAGACGTGTTTTTTTAAATAAAAAGTAAAAAGAAGCACCAAACAAAAATTAATGCATTATAAAAAAAAAGAAAAAAAGAAACAGGATTTTTTTTTTTATTTTGGTTTATTTAGTTTCTATTACCTAAAAAGCAATATTTTAAAAAACATTTCATTATGGCATTTACATTACTCATATTAATGTTCTTATAAGTTTTTTCCCATACACCTAGAAGGTATGAAAATGGTTAATATTTTTTCCAAACATTGATTTTGTGACCAGGATAATGATATTCCACAAATTTGCCAATTCCGATATTAAAACATTGGAGAATATAATCATTCTCGGTTACATAAAGCAATAAAAAACGACATATTTACTCAAAAGTAGCATTTATTTATTCTTAATTTATACAACACATACATCAAAATATTTAGGAGTGAGAGGTTTTTCTGGATATAAGCTTCTACGGTAAGTTGCATTCACGAATCAAGAACCAAATATAGTCTCCAGTCCTGTTTTCGTTATATGATTATTATTGGTAGCGGTAGCGGCTTTCAAAGTCCAGAATATCCTGGTTAAATTGCTCTCCATGATCCTCTGAGTACGCTCCCATGTTCTCCCAAAATTTAACAAGATAAGCATCAAGGATGTGGACTTTGGGGGACATCCTGCAACCTATTTTTCCCCAGTTCCTGACCAAGGTATCAACAAGCTAGTCATAGTTTTCGACCTTGTTATTCCTAAGGAAGCTACAAACCACTACTACAAAGCTGCTCCAAGCTGCTTTTTCTCTCCTAGTAAGCTTCTTCGGGGAATTCCTTGCACTCTATGATCCTTTTTATTTGTGGTCCGACAAAGATACCGGCTTTGAACTTTGCCTCAGACAGCTTAAGGAAGAAGTCTTCCAGGTAGATGAAGACTGAAGACTACTTATCTAGAGCTGTGACAAGCTGCATCATGAAAAATAATTTTATGTGTAGTGGAGGGAACGATAATTTCTGGAAGTTTAGTAGTGTTCTACGGAAGCCCTGCTGTTCCAGAGACAGATATAACATGGAACCTTGGTAAACCGCCTTGGAGACCCATCAGGAATTCCACCTTTTTGAAATCTCCAATAACTCCAATATTATTCTTGAGGCTAAAGCTTGCTTTCACCAAAAGGAAGTGCGCTCACCTCCTTGGATCTCCTACTGATAAAAATTTCTGGCCCCTTGCCCAAAATATCTCTAATAATCTGCCTTTCCTCCTCTTATTCTCTCTGACGGATTTGTAGCTAATACTCCTTCTGAAAGGTTCATCTCTTTGGCCTACTATTTTCATCTAATTCCACCCTGGAAGATTCCAGCAACCCCCCATTTTACTCTTTCTCCTCTCAGGTGTCCCATGGCTCGCCTGTGATTACACATGTTCAGGTTCATGAGATCCTGAGATCATTGAACGTTAGGAAGGCTAGTGGCCTGGACGGCATTCCTCCTCTTGTTCTGAGGGAGTGTACTTCCGAGCTGGCGCCTGTTCTTGCTCGTCTATACTCCTTTTGCTTTATTTCTAACACTTTCCCTCAGTGCTGGAAGCGTGCATATGTTCAGCTGATCCCGAAGAAAGGTAGCTGCTCTGATCATTCTAACTATCGTCCTATAGCTCTCATTTGTATTATGTCTAAAAACTTTAAAACTCTTTTTAATTCTCATTTCCTAGATCATTTGGAATCTCATTTCTTCTTTCACATCACCAGTATGGCTTTCGAAGTTTGAGGTCAACTGGTAACATTCTTTCCTATCTCATTGATATATGGTCTTCTGCCCTTAGGGACTATAGAGGGTCATATGTGATGGCGCTTGACAAATCCAAAGCCTTTGACTGGGTATGGCATGCGTCATTACTCTCTAAGATTACTTCCTTTGGGTTTCTTCCTTCTCTTTGCTCAGTTTTGTCTACTTTCTCTCAGATAGTTCCATATCGGCACTTGTTGATGCAGCGACCTCTTCTTCCCTGCCTGTTAATTGTGATGTTCCGCAAGGTAAAGTTTTATCTCCAACTTTATTCTTACTACTCATTAGCGATCTCTTTAGATGTTCATCTAACTATATTCATTCTCATGCCGATAACTCAACTTTCCATTCTTCCACTCATTTCAAATCTGTAAAAAATTGTAAGGTTCTTTACCTAGGTTTCTCAAATCAAAGTTTTAACTGCGATATGAATGGGGATTGGCTTGAGTCTGTGGACCAAGAAAAAGATATAGGTGTGATTATAAGCAGTAATTTGAAAGTAGTTAATCAGTGTTTGGAAGCAAATAATAAAGCTAATAAGATGCTGGGCATAATAAATCGCAATGTTGTTTACAAGAGCAAAGAAGTAATAAGTAAACTGTATAATAGCTATGTTAGGCCAATAATAGAGTATTATGCACAAGTTTGGGCCCCTTATTTAAAGAAAGACTTAGATATGCTAGAGAGAGTGCAAAGTAGAGCAACAAGGATGATTTCTGGGTTTGAGGGTAAGAGCTATGAGGAGAGGCTGAAGGAGTTCGCTTCGCTTTCGCTTCTAGAGTTGCTTCTTGTCTACAGCTTTCCGATTCTATTCTTGCTGATCTTGATGGGATTTCCCGGTAGGGTCATCTCAACCTTGTGAAGTTCAACTCTTTAAAAGCTCAAATTTTTCAGATCATCATCTCAAAAATACCTCCCAAGTTTCCTAACTTCTTCGATGCCTCTCTTCTCTCACCTGGGGACAACATAGACATTCTTGGTCTGAACATAGACAATAAACTCTCTTGGAAACCTACCATCACAACGGTTGCTAAGGTGGCCTCAAGATAGCTGGAAGTTCTGTTTAGGTTGCGGGAATTTTTTTTATTCCAAACAGTTACTCAAATTATATAAGGGTTTTATCCTTCCTTGCATGGAGGACTGTTCCCACATTTTGGGGTGCTCCAGTTCCGCCCTTCTCTTGGATAGAGTTGAGTCTAAAGCTAAAAATTAGTAAACTGTCCCCTACTTTCTAACTCCCTTGACCATCTCTGCGACGTGACGTCCTTCTCTCTCTCTTTACTATAGGTACTACAACGGCAGGTACTAGAGGGAGTTGATCTCTCGTTTTCCATCACCATTGCGTCGCCCTCGTGGTCCAAGGGGAGCCTTGCTTTCTCACGAATTCTGTGTGAAAATTTGGAACTCCAGGCTAGTTCGTTGTTTTGCCTTCTTTTTTCCAGCCACCTCTCTTCTGTGGAACTCTCTACCTTCATCTGTTTTTTTCTGCTGTATTTAATCTTCCTCTCTCTTCAAGTCCTTCGTCTGCGGTATTGGGTGGGTTTCCTCTTTTTATTGTTTTTTTTTATTTTTATTTTGTTATTATGTCCCCTCCTTGAAAAGGGTTATGCTCATGAGTGGTGTTACCTGTAAAAAAGTATGAACGAAAAATCATTATTAATATTATATTGATAACCTAATACTCTTTTCATATATACACCCGTGCTGTACCAAAACCTCATCTTTGTCCAAAGATGGTTTGCATTTCCTCAGAGTTTAAGTTCCATGATCTCTAAAGGAAACCTTCACCCTTCATTCTAGTGTATGTCAGGTTATACAAATATGCAAGTTATTTAATATAATTGCCAGTATAAATGAAGGTGTCCACATAGAAATTTCATGATAAAATTTCAGTACATTTGTCTTTAGGGAATTTTGAATCATGATACTGCATTATAAAATGAAGAATAAAAGGGGATGCAATATTTCCAAAAAGGATGGTATTAAATCTAAAAGTGACTAATTTATTGGAAATAAAAAGAAACAAAATTTATTTTTACCCAATTCTTGATAGAATTTTATGGTTAAAAAAGTTCGTTTAATATCACTTGAGACTACATAATTATTAGGTCTAAAAGCAAAAAAAGTAACTTCAAAAGAGAATTTATTAGATCTAAACCACTGTACGACGAATAATTTAGGGAAAGAGTATTTTAATTAATTTAAAGGAGCAACTAAATAAACTCTCACTTTAGTGGTTATTTGCTCACCTGTTTTTATTATAGGTCTGTGTGGCACAAAGATGTAATGATCTCTCTTCTGTTGAAGAATGTGGACACACTCTATGAAGCTTTCTTTCAACTGGTTTTGATAACATTATTATTATACTCATAGAGTAAACTTTTATTTTGGAAATCATTGTATACATTCTATTTGCAACCTTTAAAGAGACATTGATATTAGATGGAAATTGTTTGATTTTATCGGCAATCCAAGGAAGTTTGACACTATAGAGTCTCTTCTCAAAGGTTATGCCTTCCCTCAATTTGTCTTCCATGGTCTCATCATAGGATGTCGATTGAGAATTGTTTGATGGACCACCAATGGATTCTAGTGAAAACATATTTTCTATACCATGTTCAATCTCAGTCAAAATACTTCCAAGTGAAAGAAAATAGCTTTTTGAAAGACTCATTATAAATTTGAATGCACTCTCATTCACTACATCAGTAGTACCAGCAGATTCATCATTTTCCATTATGCAGAATTATTTTCATTTACGGGAATTATTTTTTTCCTTGCACGAAGTTTTGTGCATTAATAAAGGGGATTGATTTATTATTAATTTCTAAGCAACTACCTAACATAATTTTTACTAATTCAAATTTGGGAAAAAATTGAATAATGTCAGTACCTAATAATGCTTCCAATTCAAAATTAATATGATCTATGTCATTGTAAAATGATAAATCAGTTAACCTTAAATTATCGTTTTTAAAATTGTTTACAGCTTCATTGACACGATTCACTTCATAGTTGAGAAAAAAGTTGTGAATTAGAAATGGCAGGCTGAAAACATCTTGATCACTGAAGTAGAACAAGTAAGTTACAGCTCTTTCTGCATAGTTTTAGCTGAAGAAACCACATATATATCCCAAGTGGAATAGTTTTCATTGTACCTCAAATATATTACAGAAATCAAGCCTTTCACTATAACAGAGGGCTTTCTTTCAGTTGTGCCTATTCAGGACGTCACTGGTCAAGACTTTGCGAGAGTGCTACAGGAAAAGTTCATGAAGCTTGGGCTCGATTTAGCAAATCTGAGAGGACCATGATGGAGTCTCTCGTCTATGATAAGTGAATTCAGGGTTGTCCAAGATATTTTAAAGAAATCCTTTCCCAAAGCAATTTGCACTCACTGTGTAAGACATTGCTTAAATATGTGCATCTCTGATTCATATGTAGTTCAAACTGTTAGAAAAGCGACTTGTGTAATATCGGAGACATGCACAATTTTTCAATGCAATGAAAAGCGGACCTCCATTTTAGAGCAAAAAATTAAAGAAATTGAAACAAGACTGTTATAATACGAGAACGAAAATGATTTGTGAAACAAGATGGTGAGGTAGGCATGAAGCAGTACTGTTTTTTAAAAAAAATGCTTAAAGCAATAGTAGCAGCTCTGGAACATGTCAGTCAATTGCCTGGCGAATATTCAAAAGAGCATTATTAATAGCATAAGAACGCCATCATTCATTTCAGCTCTGTTTGACCTTCAAAATTGTTGGAATTGACCTATACAATCTTTCCAAATACCTTCAAACTAAAAGCATTGATATATTTAGTACAATTGAACAAATAAACATTACAAGAAAAACTATTCATCATTTAAGCGGCTGATTCTGAGTTTCAAGAAAAGTTCAAATCTTCTCTGGGACCGGTAGCTCATATAAATATTGAAATAACAGTGCCAAGAACAGTTGGTCTCCAGAGACATCGACCCTATCCATCTCCTACAGACCCAAAAACGTACCACCGGCTAACAGTTTTAGTATCATGCTTAGACTACATGATCTCTTTAGTAGATGAAAGATTTTAAACTCACCAGGACACCATGCCATCTCTTCAGTAAATCATTCCAGCCAGCTGTGACATATCATTAGAAAAAGTTTAATCAGCATTCAAATTCTGCAGAGACGATTTGATTGGTTCTTACGACGAAGTTTTCCTGGAAGAAGGGGAATTACTGGAGACAAAAGTGTAAAGAATATCAAGAAAAACCCATAAATGCCCTCGCCGAATTAGACGTTTGCGCTGAAAACTTATTCCCAAATATAAACACATTGTAGAAAATATTTGCTGTACTTCCTATTTCTACAGCTTCAGTTTTGGGAAGCTTTTCTTAACTGAAATTAGGTAAGACTTATTTTATGAACACAACCAAGACAAAATAGTCTGGGTGGACTTGCTTTACTTCTTATTTGTAGAGACGTAGCTTTAGAAATCAATAATGATCACTTAAGTCATCGATCATTTTGCGGGGCTGTCAATACACGAAGTTTGCAGCCTGTTCTGTAAAGTCTAGTTAAAATTTAAAACTATTTTGAACCTGGCCTATTTGAAGGTAAAAATGTTCCAGAAACATTTAACCAGGCCGAGCTAAATGATCTTGTGAGGGATCTGAATTTACCAAAAGGGCTTCGGAACAAGACTTAAAGAGAAACATCTTCTTACTTCAGACGCACATATTTCCTTTTACAGAAAAAGAGAAGAAGGGTTTCTTAAATATTTTAAAACAGAGTGTAATTTAGTATATTGCTGCGATACCCGGGTTATTAAAGAAAATGGGAATACGTCTTACAATCCCACTGACTGGAGCTTGTTTTTAGACTGCTCGAAACAAAATCTGAAATGTCCCACATAGCGCATGATATGCTCAGCATGTTCCATACTAGTTCCATATGTTCTAAACACATCCCGGGATATTTTGAATATTCTTAGAATATGCTTAGAATATTACCAAAAGCATATTTCATTGGTTGTGGAATGTGCTCAGAATGTGATAAGCAAATTACCAAAGAACGTTCTTGTATGAAAATTTTTGAACATTCTATGAATATTCTTGTAACTTCTTCAAAACAGTTGTGGATCAGTTTCAGAGCTGTTAATTATAAATTATAGTTGTCGATTTGAAATTGACCATGGCAATTGACCATTATTAATTATATATATATATATATATAAGAGAGGTATATATATATATATAGAGCAGCAGCATATATATATATATATAAGTATATGGAGTATAATATATATACAGCAGCAGATATGGTGCAGGCAGGCAATGAGGAGCATATATATATATATATATATATATATATATATATATATATATATATATATATATTATTTATAATATATATATATATATAAGTATATATATGTATATATATTAATGCTTGGAAAAAGGAAAAATATTTTATTAATTGTTTATAAAATAATTAAAATTATTAATAATTAATGAAAATAATACGTCCTAGAATATCATCCACGCCTTCAGTTTGAAAGCATATTCCATAAGGGTTGGTTGTGAAATGTGCTCAGAATGTGATAAGCAAATTTACCAAAGAAAGCTTATGTATTGAAAAATTTTGAACATTCTATGAAAATTCTTGGTACTCCTTCAAAACCGGGTTGTGGATCAGAATCAGAGCGGTTAATTATAAATTATAGTCGATTTGAAATTGACCATGGTACTGACCATTTATATATATAAGGTTATATATATATATGGCGGCGAGGCATTTTAGTAGAGAAGAAGAAGGAAGAGTTACTGGTGCATATTACTGCCATTGGCTGAGCTGATATTGCGCTGATATACATATATACATATATATGGTATATATATTTATAATACAGTTATTGTTATTATTATTATGGGCTACATATATGCCATATATATATGCAGAGCAGTTAGATATATTGGTTTATGCTGTTGAGTGCTGTTATGCCATATATATACATAGTTACATATATATATTATATATATATTATATTACATATATATATTTTTATTACATACATATTATTATATATATTATATATATATATAATATATATATATATATTATTATATACATATAAGGTTGTTACTGGGTTATTGCTATATATATACATTAGTGTTATACATATGAAAGTTAGTTACTATATGTATATATATAAATATAAAAAATGGATATTATTATTATTATTATTATTATTATTATTATTATATTATTATATATATATATATACATATACATATTGTATTTTTTATATTATATATCTATATATACATATTACATACATGGGTATGTTGCAGGAAGGGGTAAATATATATAGATATAAGTATATATATATGATATAAGGGAGCTATATTATTATATATGGAGTTATATATTAGGTTATTGCCATATACATATATGTTGGTTATGAAATTTTGGTTAGGATAGTATATTATGGCTATTGATAGATATATATATACACATATTTTAACATGAAATAAAATATTTCTTAGTTATGCAGTTATATATATATATATATATATATATATATATATATATATATATATTACATATATATATATATATATATATATTATTACATATATATATATTAATGCCGAAAAAAAAATATATTTATTAAATTGTTAATATAAATACTAATATTATTAATAAATTAATGAGACGAATCTTACTTCATCTTACGCCTGGCAGTTTGGAACTTCTTCATAAGGTTTGGTTGTGGAATGTGCTCAGAATGTGATAAGCAAATTACCAAAGAAATCGTTCTTGTATTAAAAATCTTTTTGAACAATTCATAAATATTCTTGGCAATTTTTCTAAAAACAGGGTTAGTGGATCAACGTATCAGAGCCGTTAATTGGCAATTATAGTCGACTGGAACCGGATCACGGCAGTTGACCATATATATGGTAAGTTACAGCAGCAAAGAGCAAAGCGCGCTGGGCTGGCTGGCTAAGGCGCGCTGGGTTACATATATACAAGGCTAAGGCGGAGCGTTGATATATATATATGCTATTGGCTATGCGCTAAGGTTACAATAAGGATGCTAAATATCAAATGCATGGCCGGTCGTGGTTGAGCAAGATAAGAAAAGAAAGAATACAGGCACTGGGACAACGAATGGCAGCGGAGTTTGAGTACATGTGCCCGGTACTATACAACTGAGCCATCCTCCAATCCAAAAATGATCTCAAGAAACAGTTATAAAGATTGAGGGATGGCCCAGCCGTGGCAAAGTACCGGGCATATTGTACCACGCGCAACATGCGGTAGCCCCTGATCCCAGAGAAGGCAGTTAATTTTTTTTTCTTCTCATTATATGTTCTTTTCTTTAACATCTTATCTAATCGCGATTATTATGCAATATTTAAATATCTAAAAATATAAAGAACGAGAAATAGGACATGCTGGACGACACCTGGTGATGTCGCCTGACGGGAACTCCCGGTTGCTTTTTGAGTAACTGTTCTTGAATCCAATTTTTTGATTGGAGGATGGCTCAGTTGCAGCACCGGGCATATTGTACTCACGCGCAACATGCGGTGGCTCAATCCCAGAGAAGGCAAATTTGCTTCATTATATGTTCTTTAACATCTTATCTAATTGCGATTATTATGCAATATTTAAGATCTAAAAATATAAAGAACGAGAGATAGGACGGGCTGGACACCTGGTGATGTCGCCCTGACGGGAACTCGGTTGCTTTATAACTAACTGTTCTTGAATCCAATTTTTTTACTGGAGGATGGCTCAGTTGTATAGCACCGGGCATATTATCATCTCCTCACGCGCAGCATGCGGTGGTTCAATCCCAGAGAAGGCAGTTAATCTTTACCTTCTCAATATATGCTCTTTTCTTTAACATATATATATGTACAGTGATATTTGTATGTTATATATATATATATATATATATATATATATATATATATATATATATATATATATATATATATATATAACTGGGAATAACAAAAAAAATATTTTATTAATTCTGTTAATAAAATAATTAAAATTACTAATAAATTACAAAATACGTCTAAATATCATGTTGCGTGTCTGGCAATTTGGAACCTCTTCTGGCAGCGAGACTCCTTTCTCCCCATTCTGGCAAAATTTCAAATTGAAAATAAATTAATTAGCCCTTTCAGAACTAACGTACTTTAAAATACTGTCTTTTAAAAGACTTTAAATTTACTATTTTCCTAATTGCATTATGTGCTGACAGCATGCCAAGAAATGATGAAATTTTTGTTTTCCTGTGATATCTGGCATCTATTTTTCAAATGTATATAACATATTCGGTTTTTATCAGTCATCAAGTCTTAAACCCCAATAAAACTAAAATGCGTTTCTTATTTAAGTCTTTTATAGTGTTAAAAAGGTAAGTTCCTTGATTATTTTAATTAAATTACTTTTATATATTATATTCATATATATATGTTGCTATATACATACATACATATTATTATTGAGCAATAAATATACATTGAGCATATTATTATTATATATATGGAGGAAAAGAGGAATGTATATATATATGGTATATACATATATATACATATACAGGCCAGCCCCTAGAAGAGCCACAATCCATATCTCAAAAAACTACAACAGCTACCTGAAAGGAATACATTGCTGGAATCCTGGCAAAATTTACCGAGGAAACTGTAAAAAAACGTATCTCGAAAACTACAAAAGCTACAGCGAAATGAAATACATTTTTGGAATCCTTTGGTAAATTTTGGTTAGGAAAATGTGAAAAAAATTAAAAAAATTTGGCTATTTTTTTGGGGGTGCTGGGGACATAGTATATATATATATATATATATATATATATATGTATTATTTGTAAAAGTATTACACGGTACTTAGGGCTCTGGTTTGACGTAGGAACACAGGGGGTGGATGTTCTTCTCCATACCCCGTGGGAGGGCTAAGAGAACTCCCAAGTGACACCCAATACCAAAGATGGAAAACCTGGAGACCCCGGAGTAAAGAATGCTAGTCCTACCTCCGTGTTCCTCGGAAGGCCGAGAGACCCCGATGAAGCGGTGCACGAAAACGCGAAAGTGTTTCACGATAAATGCGAACGAGCACCTAAATTGAACTGAACGAAGCATACTCCG
>JABUQX010071918.1:22500-25000 GCA_015478945.1 Trachelipus rathkii | reverse complement strand
TTTCCCGTTGAATTGCTGCGTCACTCTCTATATATTATTGCTGTTACAACGAACACTGTTTATCTAATTTCTCAGTTGCATACACTTGCAAGACATGTTTTTCCACCAGATTCATTCTTTCTCCGTCCAGTTCTCTGAACCCCCATACTAAATCGCTATGCTCATTCTCATATATATTTTATTGGTAAAATCTGGCACATAAACACTTCAATATTTTCCCAACTTTCTTTGATATGAACACTGATTTTCGTCCTATTATTTGGCCCTTGTCTTTAATAATTTCCTAACTCTGGATAAAATTTGTAGGCCTTTTTTTCTTTACCAACTAGAGGGTATAATATATATATATTAATATATATATATATATATATATATATAACTAATAATAATACTATGTATATAATAATATATATAATAATAATATATATATATGTAATAATATATAATATAACTATATATATATATATATATATATATATATATATATATATTGTTGTTTTCTTCTGTTTTTTATTGATTGTGTTAAGTATAACTTTTATTATTATTTCTTTTGTTGTTGATAGGTTTTTTTGCATTGGAAAACTTATCTGTACACCAGATCTTTTTTGTTAAAGATTTGTTGTACGGTAAGGTAATGTTAGAGAAATTCTAAAAGAGTAGACTTACTATGGCCAAAGGAAAGTTGCTATCCAGGAGTTGAACTATTACTACAACGTTAACTTTTACAATTTTTGAATTTTGAAGAGAAAAGAGAAAACCAAGACTCGTAAGCTGCTAATAATAAGTGTGTTTTGTGGTGTTGTTTATTAGGTTAGCTTAGTTATAAAAATAGTTATTGATAGCAAAACGTAGTTCCTCTACGCTCTTAATTTTTTTGTGTGATTTTTGCCGGTTGAGAAATGGATGATTCGATAAGTGTTAAGATCAAACAAGAAGAGAGAATAAATGCTAAAGGAGATTATGTCCAGTGTTTCAAGGTGATAGTAGTGGAGCAAATGATTATGAGGTATGGAAAAAAAGAAGAGTGGTGATATAAGTTGGATGGAAAAGATTATGAATGTCCAGGTGGTGAAGTTCTTATGAGTCTGGGAGAAAAAGTGTTTGAAAGTATTTGTAATATTAATCTGGATGATTTAGGAAAGGATAAAGGTATGAAAAAGGTGTTAAAAGAATTGGATAAAAGATATGGTAAGGAGAAACAGCGTGACCGGTATGATAGGATATTGGAATTTTTTTTTATATTAAACTAGAAGATAAAGAAAGCATGATAAAATATGCAAACAGGTATGAGGTGATTGAAAGTAAATATTAGATGACTGGTATAGAGTTGATTTAGGAGAAGATATAAGATGTGTACATTTACTGGAAGGAGCAAATCTGGATACAAATCAGAGACAGATGGTATTAGCGTATTGTGGAAAGGATGCTTGGGTGTTTCAAAACTTTAAGGATGGTCTAATAAATGTGTGTGAGGGTTTAGGAGTGAAAACAGTAGAAAGAAGTGGATGGTGGACAAAAGAAAGAGGAGAGGATGTAAATCATGAAAGGGTGAAAAATAGTGATGAATTAAGAATTAATAGGAAGAAAAAATTTGGTAAGGTGATGAGATGCATCTTATGGCGTTTAATATACCATTTTGAGGCTCAATGTCCCAAGAGAGGACAGTATAAAAGGAGAGAGGAAGTAGTAGGTGCGAGGGGTGATTTTGATTTGAGAGAACAGGTAGGAAGTATGGGAGGCTATGGTAAAGGAAGAGGATAGGTAAATAGGGAAACAGTTAATCAAGCTGTTTTTAGTGAAAATGTAATTGAAAGAGAAAGATAAGATGAATATGAAGAAATATGTGCAATTGTGGATACTGAATGTCAGAAAGATGTGATAAGTGAAAAGTGACTAGGCTTACTGGTAGGTAGTATGAATGAAAGGAACAGAAATGACGTGAAAGAATCTATAATATGGATAAATGGGAAATATGTATTTGGTGATTCTAAATACCAGTCAGCTAAAAGATTGAAAATACCGTGTTATGTAAGGGAGAGAAGATTTTTTTTGATAAGGATGTGGTGAAAGGGAATATACCTTGTTTGTTAGGAAGGGAATCGTTAAAAATCTGTGTATAAATCTGAGGAAAGATGAATTGAACATAGGTGTTTTTAATAATATGAAAGTTAGGTGTATGGTGAATGAAAGGGAACACATGAAGATCAGTTTAAGAAAAGGTTTGAGTAGAAGTGTTTGGTGGTTAGGTGGTACAAAAGATTTTTTAAATGAGAATAATAGAGAAAAGGTAGCACATAGGTTACATTTACAATTTGGACATCCAGGCAAAGAAAGGTTATGGGAATTACTTAGAGACGCTTATAGAAATGAGATTGATAGTGAAGAATGGAAATAAATAAGTTGTGTAGAGAATGTTAGTGAAAAATGTGACACTTGCATTAGGTATAGGAAGGCCCTAGTAGACACATAGTGAGTTTCCCTTTGGCAAAGGCTTTAAATT
>JABUQX010071918.1:12500-17500 GCA_015478945.1 Trachelipus rathkii | reverse complement strand
CTTATTAATTATTATTTTATTATTATTATTTATTAGATATCTTATTTATTACTTTACTTATATATTATTATTAATTATTATGAGTTCATTAGCGATAGTTAGCAATACTAGGAGTTGCGGTAATAGTTGCAGTAGATTAGCTTTAGTATTAAGAGTAGGTGAGATACTATAGATATTGTAAATACTATTATTAACCTTATAAGCTTACCTTTTTTAAGTTAATAATAATAATAATAATAATAATAATAATAATAATAATAATAATAATATAATAATCTATGCTAATAATATTAATAACAATAATAAAAAAAAATATTGGTGATAACAAAATAAATAATATCAATTAATAATATTATTATAAATATATAATTTAATAATCATAATAATAATAATAATAATAATAATAATAATAATAATAATAATAATAATAATAATAATAATAATAATAATTTTAAAGGCGAAGGAATCTAAGAAGCCCTTCGATGTTTATGGCGGTTAAGGAGTTGGTTGATAAAGCGCAGATTTTAAGCTCGCATTTAAACATGAAAAACATAAACAAAATATTTTTTTCTCTCTTTTTAATTGTAGTTAATTTTAGTACTTTAATTTTAGTAACTATTTTTTTTTAGTACTTAAAGTACTTTTAGTTCTATTTTGTTACTAAAAGTTGTTTCAGTTTTACTTTAGTACAAAAAATTATTTTATAATATTTGAATTTATGTTTGATTATATTTATATTAATTTATTTAATTTGTAAATATAAACTGGGAAATATTTTAATTCTTTTTATATTTTAATATTTTAATATTTTAATATTTTAATATTTTAATATTTTAATATTTTAATATTTTAATATTTTAATATTTAACTTCATGTTGCATTGATATTTATAATAATTTATTTAAGTTGTAAATGTAAAACTGGATAAATCAAAGAATATTATATATATATATAATATAATATATATATATATATATATATATATATACATAAATAAAATATAAATAAAATATATATAAATAATTATATAATAAAAATGATTAACCAAAATTTATTATATATATTAATATATAAAATGATTTTAAATACATATAGAACCGATTTCGAAACAAAAATTTATTTGTTTTTTTTAAATTTTTTAAATTAAATAATTTTTTTAAGCAAATTAAATAATTCATATATAAATTTTAAATAATTTAAAATTAAAAGCAAATAAATGTAATTTAATTTATTCAAATAATAATAATAATGAAAATAAGAATAAAATAAATAAAACTTAAAATTAAAACTCAAAAATAAATAATTATAATTATATAAATAATAATAATAATAATAAAATAATAAGAATAATAATAATTAATAATAATAATAATAATAATAATAATAATAATAATAATAATATAATAATAATAATATATAATAATAATCAAAGGAGTTTTAAATATTTTTTTAAAAAAATTATTTACATAAAATTTAAAAGTAATTGAAAATATTATTTAAAATTTAAAAGAATTACAAATATAAATTCTCTAGTTAAAATAATTATTTATAAATTATAATTCTTTTGCTGTAACTGTCAAATATTTTTAATAATATTTGACCTTAAATCTTTTTACTTTTAAAATTATATATATTATAAGTTTATTTTGTTTAGTGATATCAATAAATTAAATATATAAATATATATAAATATCTATAAATAATTTAGACAAATAAAAAAGAGAAAAGAATGCCTAAATTAAGAATGTTTAATGTCAATTATTAAATTAATTATATGCTTATAAATATTAAAAATATAATTTCATATTAAATTTACAAATACTAAAATAAAAAAATAAAAAAAATATAATTGAAAAAAAATAAAAAATTATAAAAAAATACCTAAATTAAGAACGTTTAAATGTCACCTATTAAATTAATTATATACTTATAAATATTTCATTTATAATTTCATATTAAAATTACAAATACTAAAAGGAAAATATTAAAAAAAAATATAATTGAAAAAAAATCCTAAATTAAGAACGTTTATATGTAACCTATTAAATTAATTATGTATTATAAATATTCCATTTATAATTTCATATTAAAAAATTTAAAGTAATTAGATCTAAACAAATTATTAAAATAATAATTGAAAAATAAAGATTAACTAGTTAAAATATTTATATGGTGCGAGACCTATTAAATTATATTATATATTAATAATATTCCATTTATAATTTCGTATTAAAATTGCAAATACTAAAAGGAAAAATATCTGAAACTTAAATGAGCGAAGCTAAGAATGGCCTCTTACGCTCAATCGCGGCCTTTCTAACGCTTGGTCCTTACCTATTCTTCTCTCTCCGAAGCCGATAGTGAGGCAATAATGAAATAATTCTAAAATTTATTACCAGCGAAAATCATTAGCTAAGACTCTATTCCCCGTCTCTTTCTTTCTTTCTTTCTTTCTTTCTTTCTCACTTTCTTTCTTTCATTTCAAATAGTTCATTTCGAAGATGTTTCGGTTATTTTTATTTCAATTTGGAATTATTATATTATTATTATTATAATTATTATTATTATTATTATTATTATTATTATTATTATTATTATTATTATTATTATTATTATTATTATTATTATTATTATTATTATTATTATTTATTTATATATTTTTTTTTAAAGGGATAGTGATATTCAAATTTAAATTTATATTTTTTGGTGTGTGTGTGTTACTTTTGACTAGCAATTATGCCGATCAAAAATTAAATTTTATATTTTAATTTAATTTTATTTAAACTGATATTACTTACTTTTAAGCAAATAATTAATATAATTTAATTAATGCAATATAATCTATATAAAATATAATGTGAAATACTTAAACAATGTCATAAAATATTAAACGTGATAATATAATAAAACATACGTTAAGACAAAATAATATGCACATAATTGCCTGATTTAAAAAAAAAAGTAATTAAATCATTAATTGAAAAAAATAATGTATATTATATATATATAATATAATTTATATATATATATATATATATATATATTATATATTATAGGTATATATAATATATATGATATATATTATATATATATATATATATATATATATATAAGAAGATGATGTGATAAAACACAACGTGATACTATTTTCTAAATTGAAAATTAAATTATATCCACTTTTAAACATTTTTAAAGTTTAAGAAGTGGATATAATTTAATTTTAAATTATATATTTTAAAATCCATCTCCGTTAGAACGGTTGTAAGGAATGTTTATTAAACGGTACATGAATTTTACATTGAATAATATAATAAAGATATATATATAATATGGTAATATATATAAGCTATATATAATAATATACTATATATATATATATATTTTATAGATAATATATGATAATATATATATAGATAATATATAATATAATAGTATATATATAAACCTATTATATATATATAATAAGAAAACATTATATTAATAAATAATATATATATTTGCATTTTCTATATATAATAGTAAATATATATATTATATATATATTATTATATATATATATATATATATATATATATATATATAAATATAGGCCGTATATATAGTATTTTATATATATATATATATATATATATATATATATATATATATATATATATATATATTTATATATATATATATATATATATATATATATAAAATGATAATAATAATAAAAATAATAAGTTTTAAGCAAAATTGTAATTAAAAGTACTTTTCCCATTCAATCCAGAGTTCTAACACTTGTGTGTACCCCATTTCAAAGAAACTCAATTGGCAATTCGGAATGGCGAAAAGAATGATAGTGAGAGAGAGAAAGAGAGAGAGAGGGAAAGAGAGAATGTGATGGAGATGAGAGAAGGGAAGGAGAAAGAGAGAGAATGATGTGAGAGTGTAACCCTTGTATATATCAAGCTCAATACATTAATCATTTAGTTGGTGTGTGAATAGTCTAGGTCTAATCTTGGGCTCATATGAATCGCCCCATGCAGAGTGAAATTCGGGAACCTACACATGTTTGGTATTAAGGAATGAATTGTTTTCCGAAAGAGTTGATAATTAAATGTCAGTGAATATTTAACGAAAGAGAGGACAATAAAAAATGATTTAAATAACTCTCATTGATAGTTCTTTGTATCTTTTTATAACTTTTTTTTTTTTTTTGTTTCTCTAACTATTCTGCATTTGCATATATGATAATTTTAGTACCAAAATTAATGAGGATAAAAGTTGCAAATGAACTAATTTGTTGATCGGTGATGAGGATAAATTAAGGTGGAAAATGACATCCTCTAAATAAAAAGAGAAATTATTTATGCATTATATACACATTGATTTATACACTTATTATGTATTTATTTATGTACTTATTATGATATGTATTAATATATTGATATACTGTAGTTTTGGAAGTTAGACATATTGCGTCATTAAAAATGCATTATAATTATATTTCAGAATAAAATAATTATATATAAACATATTATTCACAAGCAAAATCTTTATTATTATTATTAATATACATTTTTTCTATTACTTATCTGATTCATATATTATTATTTTTTATTATTTATCTATTTTATATTATTAATTATTATTTTTCATAATATCATTATTATTATTATTATTCTATTATTCTATTATATATTAAAAGTGTAGCATATACTATATTATATATATACGTATATCTAATATATATATACTCCCTATATATATATATATTATTATAGTATTATATTATTATACTTATTTTATAAATTGTATATATATTATTTACTTTTATATTATATAACTAATAATATATATATAGTATTCTAATACTATAATATATATATATATTTTGTTTGAAAGAGTCCATCACCTAATATTTAAACGTATTAATTAAAATTTTAAATATATCTTCTGCAAATAACTCACCAATACGTTATTTAAACATATGAGAGAGAGAGAGAGAGAGAGAGAAG
>JABUQX010071918.1:0-2500 GCA_015478945.1 Trachelipus rathkii | reverse complement strand
GAAATGGGGGGGGGGCATGCCTACCCTGGCCAGACTTGTATCGCTGCTCATGTATACCTCCATCCATGCATTCGTTGTTTCCCCAATCAGAGAATCGTAAGACGTTTGAAAATAATTCTGAATTGTATGTATTTTTTTTTAAACCAGGCATTAAGACTTTAGATGCATAATAGCTTTTTATTTGCTCTACATCTTAATAGGAATTATACGATGAGATATTGAGGACTGTTAATGGGAAAAAAATTTGCAAATAGTCCTGTGAAGAGAGGTAACTGCTTGTGTGCTTGAGAAGCCGAAAGAAGTAGTGGAGGTGGTTAAAAATATTATTATTATTATCTGACAAAGTAATACTGAAAAATATGGATAAGCTTATAATTAAAAGGCCTAGGATTGATAAAGTTATTCACTTGTGATTGAACAAACTACGAACCCATTTAGTGCTGGTTCTAGTAATGTTGATGATAATTCAAGTGGTATTGAAGCCAATCTTGTTATTGATATTAAATTTAGTAGTGTTGCTACTTGGGATATAGTGTACCAAGAGGAAAATGTCCTGGATATTGGAAATTACATAATTGGAATCAATATTAAAGATTAAAGTTTGACTTATTAACAAAACCGTACAAACCACCAATTATGTACAATTTTAAAGATGCTAAAGAGGAAAAAACTCCTTTCCTTTATGAATAGCTAGATCTGCACAATTCTTGGCTAGCGTATTCTAAAATATTGAAAGGATCGTTTTGTAGATTGTGTGGCTTATTTAGACATTCTATCAAAAGAGACATATTTGGCTCCTTTATTGTAAAACCATTTAGAAAATATAAAGACATGCATTCATGTGCTAAATCCATGCAAATTCAGAATGGCATAAAGATGCCTCAGTAGCAGCACAATCTAATATTATTAGATTGTGGTAGCAGCAAGGAATTTAAAACGAATAATATAAAATAAGCGTGTTAGTGTAACTGAGCAACTGCATGTTGCTGAGCCCTTATTTATTAAAAAAAATAGGCAAAAATTGGCACCTATAATTTCTACTTTAATATTTTGTTGCACTTATGATGTCGCTATTAGAGGTAGCACTGCAGATACCGTCAATTTTTCCGATTTGCTCAAATTCAGAGTAAAAGCTGGAGATGTTGTTCTTGTGGAACATTTGAAATCAAGCGGAGTAAAAGCTAAATACACATCACATATGATTCAGAATGAACTTGTATTTATTTGTGGAAAGTTGATATGTAATCAAATTTTGAATGAAGTAAACAATTGTAAATATTTCTCTCTTTTAGCAGACGAGGCAGCAGACATATCCGGAACAGAACAGCTATCGATTGGTGTTCGCTTCGTTGATAAGGATCTCAATGTACGTGAAGAATTTCTAGGCTTTACTCCTCTTAAAAAACTTAAAGCTGAAGATATAGCCAGAGCTATATTGTCTACTACACGAGATATTTACAATTTAAATATGAGTAAGCTTGTTGGACTTGGTTTGATGGGTGCTCCACCATGACTGGCAAAGAAAATGGAGTTCAGAAGTTAATAAGAGATCAGTACCCTAAAGCCAAATTTTTTTCATTGTTGTTCCTATCGTTTCAATTTAATAATTAATGACCTAAATACTGTTCCAGAATTTCGAAACACTATTGGAATAGTAAAATAATTTATAAAATTTTTCCGTGAAAAAATGTCTCGCAGAAATTTGGTGGCTAATATACTATTGTTATGCGAAACACGATGGTCTGCCAAGTACAAATCAACTAGGATATTTTAAGAAACATTTTAGCCAAATAAAATTATCATTAAAAAATCTCTCATCTGATCCAGATGTAACGCAAGCCACACGAACTGCAGCATGTCAGCTTTCATCAGCAGCAGGAAGTCCTGCATTTCTCATCTGTTTAATAATCATGACGAAATATAGTTCATATTTGGAGCCTATAGGAAATATTCATCAAACTAAAGTAATAAATTTGGATGAGGTTCATTGTCACATAGAAAAACTTTTAAATATTTTAAAAACTGATGGAAATGAAAATAATGCAGTCTCTTTTTAAAGGAATTTTTTAAAAATCTAAGAATTTTTGCCAAGATTTTTCATTTCCAAGTGCAGTATCCAAAGGAATTCCAGCCTCAGGGACATCAAAAAGTTCTGCTGAGGATTGCTTCAGAGTTGCCCCATTTATACTTTATCTTGATTCTCTCATTTCATCTCTGAGTTTCAAATTTTCGGAACACAATATAACATCGACCTTTCCCTGCATTTTGCACCCAGTTAGAACAAGAAAATTAACCAAATCCGAATATTTAAAAAAAATTGAACTCATTATAACTGAATATAATATTGACAACCTAATTGGTGAAGCAGAATCTTTGTTTAATTTCTGGAATGATTCAGATAGGGAACAAATAGATGAGAAAATGAGTTACAGCACATTACTACAAAATCATTGTACATTTTTCCCAACAGTTCCACAAGCTATCAAAGTACTTTCCACAC
>JABUQX010071917.1:12500-25586 GCA_015478945.1 Trachelipus rathkii | reverse complement strand
TATGTTTTTTAATCTGTAGGAGAAAAAAAAAGTTAATACGTGTGGCGGATAAAAATGGAATGGTGGTAGAATGTGAAAGCCTCAAATTTGGTCTGCACTCTGAAATGTATGTGTTGTGTGTGTGAGAGAGCGAGACTTGTTACTGGCAAGCATCCAATGAAAGATGGCAGTATCAAAACGAAAAGTGCTCAGACTAAGTGGGGAGAGTGAGCGTGGGCGGGGGTCGAAATAATAGGAGGGCGAAGTGAGAGAGGGTGGAGGGGCGTGCTAATTAGCAATTCCTCCGCTTTCGTGTATTGTTATACATGAAGAAATAAAAAACACAGACATTTAAAAAAGAATAAATCAACATAGAATAAAAGAAATCCTAATAGCAAGTAAATATTTTACTTGACTCTCTCATCTCATATATATTATATATATATATTATATTATATATATATATATATATTATATAATATATATAGATTGTATATATATATATATTATATATATATATATTAATATATAAATATATATATATATATATATATATGAGAAATTATAGGGACAAAATTTCTTTAATAACAGTAACTGGTTCTTTCCAGATGCAGAAAGCAATATATGCTATTTTTAATAGCTGTTACTTATAGCTCATCTTTCTTCTCTGTAAGATTGAACAAAAAACACAACAAACGGTCGAGCACCAAACATTCTTCCTAATGAATCTATCAATCAATCAAGATAGACAAAGAAGCAACAACAACATCCCAAGTGCAACCGATAATCCACGAATCATTCTTCAGATAAATGACAAAACGAGTCTCTAACCTCTTCTCTTTTTACGTGCTTTAAAGACTTTCAATATTCAAAATAATAATAAAATAATAATAATAAGTTGATGACGGCTTTGAAAATCGCGAGTGCGTGCGTGTGTGTGTTGTTATGCGAAATAATACAAAGCGAAAATGAGTGAATCAATTGTTAAATAATATTGCATGGCAACATGCCCTATACTTTTCAACAATTTCGCGTTGTAATAAAGCAAAAACAACAAACAAGCCTATAATGATAATTGCACAGCAATAAAAATAAATAAAAATAATAATAAAAAAGAATGTGGGTTATATCTAATAGATAATAATATGCAATCAAATCAATCAATCAATCAAAACAATTACAGGAATCATAATAGCATTAATTATTTTAACATGTTAGAGTACAATATTATTAAAACATTTTTCTGAATAGGTCAAATTAATTGCAACAAAATGTAGTGTCCTTTGAGCCCCAAAATAATACTGGGTTGTGAATTAAATTTAAGAATTGGGTATAAAGGAATGACTTAACTTGAATCCTAAAATTAATTTTGATACAATTAGAATACATAATATATAATATTTATTATAAGAATGGGGACAATTTAGAAAAAAAAAAAAATAATTTGTATTAAAGTAACACCAATGATAATAATAATAATAAATAAATGGATATGCTAATAATAAATAACCAAGAATATTATCATAAGGTAAATAATAAAATAAAATTACAGTAATTGCATACGAACTAATATTATTTGGAGTAATTATAAATAATCATTGTAATTTATATTACTATAGAAACAAGATTAATTAAGATAATTTCGGTGAAAACACTTTCAAAAGTAGTTATACTAAATGAAACAACAACCAAGGTAATGGTGGTTATTATACTGTATGTGATGATGATTAGTGTAATTATAAATGATAGTCGAATAAAAAATGATAACCAGATAGATAATAATCGAATAATAATAATATATAATATAATAATAATAATAATAAGTTATAATATTTAAATTAATATTTATAATAATAATATTAATAATAATAGTAATATTAATAAAAATAATAATGATCATAAAAAAAAGACATAATAATCAAACAACAATAACAAAAACAATAAAAATAAACAAAAAAAAAAAAATAAATAATAATAATAGTAGTATATAACCATGTAATAATTGAAATAAGAATGCTAATAAATAATATATTCATAAAGCGTGGGAAATGATAGCTATAAATAATTGAATCATTAAAATATAAATAATAATAAGAATAATATAGTAGTAAAATACTATTAATAATAATTAACAAATTTAATTAGATATATAGTTAAATGATTATTTTTAATAATTAAAATTTTAACAAATTTTAAATAATATCTGATGTGATGATAATAATAATAATGTCAAACTACCTTCAATGTCAAATATTACCTAAATAATCAGTAAAACATGAGAGGAATTTAAACTTAAGAATATTTATAAAAATGAAAACGTTGCAAAATATTATCAATAACGTTTTCTAATTTTCCACACTTGGTCACAATAATTTTGCCTTTATGCTATAACAATTTATGCGATAGCAGCTCACATAACAGCAAAAAAATCACATTTTATATATAATATATATAGTATATATATTATATATATATTATACTATATTATATATTACTAATATATATTAATTATATATTAGTATATATTATATATATATATATATATATATATATATATAATACGTATATATTAGTCATCCTCAATAGTTTTATATGAAAAAAATTCAAGTTCCCAACAACCATATTATATTATATATATATATATATTATTATATATATATATAATATATTATAGATATATATTATTATCATATAATATATATATATATATTATATTATTATATATAGTATATATTGGTCGTACCTTCGTGTGGTATGGGTATAGGCCATGCTGCATGTATAGCATATATAATTTAGTGTAGCTAAAGTTTTACTTGACGGGCACTGAATAACTGTAGCTTGTAAGACTTTCATTAATTCGCCTGTCTCGTTACTTACAAATCAACAAGCACACAATCCAACAAGAAACACAGACCACCTTTGGCGAGTTAGCACGGGCGCACAACACACATATACAAATTAATTGCCTGACAGTACGTTATATAAAGGTTTATTGAAAGCCATTTCAAGAGCGACTCCATTTTTGAGTTATGAAGTGGCGCTGGCTATCCTAATAGAATCCAAACTTTATTAAAATAATTTTCCACCTTGTCGTCAACACGTCACACTTTTCCGTTGGTTTTATTAAGTCGCTACATACTCAAGAGTTATGGACATTGAGTTTTGGATTTCACTGCAACGGTTAGAACCTCTCATAGTAAAGTGGTGATGGTGGTATGTGTGTGTGTGTGTTTGTATATATATATATATATAATATATATTATATATATATATTATAAGTATAATATATTATATATATATATATATCCATATAATTACATATAATATATTATATATATACGTATATATATTAACATATAATTATGTTTATAACGAATAAACCAAATACATCCCCTCGCTGACGCCGTACCCAAACAGCCCTCCCCCTTCGCATCTCATTGGACCAGGGCTTTTTAATCTTATCGCCGAAGGGGAGTTTGAGAAGAAACGGCAGGGTGTACGAAAGTCCAAACATTTCGTCGTTGCTAACATACTTATCTAAAAAGCAATAAGAGAAAATACAACAATTTAACTACCGTGGAACACGCAATCTTATATCATTTACCCATGGGGAGCGAACACTCATGAAAATCTTTCATAAGTAATAATAAACAGATTTTGATAATGATTTTATTGTTATTTTACAATATATTATATATTTATTAGTTATATATATATATAATATATAAATATATATATTATATATATATATATAATATATATATATATAATATATATTATGAGAAGGATGATTTAAATTTCTCTAATGGGTATTTGCCATCATAGATGAATGTAAAATTTTATTTGCGCATGCGTGTCAATCCTTTACAACGTGTTATATACCGGGAATATATATTATATATATATATATATATTATATTATATATATATATATATAATATTATATATATAATAGTATATATATATATATATAAGTAAGTATATATATATATATATATATATATATATAATATATAACACGTATCTGGTCTCCTGCTCCGGCCGGATATCCTTCCCTTTCAAAAAAAAGCTCATGAACGAACATTATATTTAAATATTTCCGGCCGGATCTTTCTATAGAAGTATTGAAGCATTTTTTCCTTAAAAAATTAAAAACTTTTAATTTCATACAAAAATCAATTCATTTTTTAGCTTTATATATATAAGATATATTATATATATATATAGGGTGGATATATATATGATAGATATATATATTATATATAATATTTATGATATAACATATTATAGCTTAGATATATAATATATATATATATATATATATATAAAAGAGATTATATATTTGTATTCGCACATACTGGACGAGCAAGATTGTCAAAATATGAAAATTGCAGTTATATGTGAGAGAGTGCAATGAGATTGTGAGATTTTATTTCTTTATTTTTACTGAAAGATTATTCTTTAAATTCATAAGAAATTTAAAATTCAAATGCATCTGATTTCATCGGGGTGTGTGATTTTATCTAAAGGAAATTGTCAAAATTGAAAATTTGCTCTAGCCATAATTTATCCAAAACTGGCAAAAAGGGTTGGTTCTGAAACTTCAATTCACGATTATACTCGTATTAAAATTCAGAAAATTGAATAAAAATTTTCTCCTCGGCTCATGCCTTTTTCAACTGTTCGTCCATTTTTATTAAATTTTAATAGTAGATTGAATTGGACGAATTACATATTTTTTAAGAACATTTTCCAACATACCCGACAACTTGACCTTCTTAACGGTTTCAAATTGTACATGACTTGCCCTTTGGTAAAGGGACTGGGTATGTAGAAAAATACCTAAATAAAAATTGTATAACTCGTAAAATTCTATTTACTCTGATAATTAAATTAAAAAAACATGAATTTAAGATATGAGAAAATGTTCACTTATGACACAAAAACTTCCCTACTACTGCCCTAAAAAAATTATATGAAGGGAATCTATGTATAGATTTCTTCCTTTGCTGGTTTAAAAAAAAGAGAAAAACCCTATACATTTATAAGAATTTATGTACTCGCCTCAAATTATATCTTACACCGAAAATTTCGATCAGATCAATAATGAAAAATCTAAACAGCAAATTTTTAATTTAGATAATTTTTTTTAATTTAACAAGTAGATTATAAGTTTAAATTTTTTCTGTTTAATTAATAAAACAAAGATTCTTAATCATAACTCATTTAGAAAGAGAAATAAGTTTATCATCATAAAAAAGTTCTGCAGTAATCTTTGGTATATTTAAAGAAACAGTAAAATTATTAAAATTAAGATTTTACAACACGTGCAGCAAAATCAAAATAAATCAACATTTCAGGGAAGCATTTTTTTCAGCTGTAATGTTGTCACTTGGTAAGCATAATCGTCACTGGAGACACTAGATGGAGAGGACCATAAGCATTTTCTTGCCGGTTAGTAAATTTCTTTAGTTTCTTAAATTTCAAATTTAAGCCGGACTGGCTATATTATTGTAAAGTAAAATATATGAGCGTTAAAAGTATGGCAAGTAAGGTTCATAAGATTGATCAAAGTTCATTAATCCAAAATTCCCATATTGCAAAGCCCTCGATCACAAGAGCAAAATTTTAAAAACTTACCTTATATGCCTAAAAAATTATTGTATTCACCCAATAAGGTCTTAAGGGTTGAAATTTCTATCTATATATATATATATATATATATATATATATATATAATATATATATATTATATAATATATATATATAATATATATATATATAGTATATATAATAATATATATATAATTATATATGTATATATAGTACTATACTGCTATATATAAGGTATATATTAAATATATTAAAGAACAAATTAATAAATAAATACATTAATAAATGATAGTTTCTACATGTGTGTAATAATTGTATGTAGGTTATATATATATATCTAAGTCGTTTAAATATTACAAATGTCACAACTCGGTGGAGGTTACAGGTTAGGGGTTTCAACTAATTGGTAAAAAAAACAGTTGCTTGGGGAAAGAGCTCATGTTTCCACTGCTTAAAAGGACTAAAAAGTGTGTTGCTTTGTAGTTATCTAAAGCTTGTCTGCAATGTCATAGTTCGTAGCAATTATTATACATCAGTCCTCATTTTCAGCTCACCACTAAAAATAGAGGCCAACATAAATGACACGGGAAAAATTATCACACACACATTAAAAAAAAAATGGCATAACCTTCTATCGCACTGGGATTCGAATAGTTCGCGCACTGATGATTCGAGCAACTCTAGAGAGAGAGGGAAGGGGTCATTGTTATCAAACCTAGATCAACTAAACATAAAGTTTGCATATTTTTTTTTAAACATTAGGGAGATAAAAAGAATCGGGCAAGGGAAATCAGGACTGTAAGGTAGGTGTTTAAATACTTCCATCGGAATTCTTCCAATATTGATCTTGAATGCGAGAGAAAAAGCAGGGAGGCATTATTGTTGTATAAAAGAGATCCGAGATACAAAACTTCCAAGGTTACTCAGTAGATTTTGAAGCTCAAATTTTCTAAAACGATTTTCATAATAAGAATGTTTTTGTTCTTATGACCCGTCACGTAATTGTTAAATAATACTTAAGATCGAATAAAAAAATTAAATTTAAGCTAAGAGGAAAATCAATACAACAATAAAAATTTCTTTAAACTAAATTAACATATTACGGGAGAACCATTAAAATCTGCTCGATATTGTAGATTTGGGATTATATTAATAAAACCATGTTTTATAGCGATTATACGATCTGTAAAATTAACAGAAGAAACACTTTAAGTTTCATTATAGCACTTCACTTCTGTGTCAATTATTCCATAAAAAATATCAGCCCATGGCTCCTGCTTAATTTAGACGCAACATCTTCGACGCCCATCCGAGGAAGCTCTTACACACAGCTGTAATTCCTAGGACAAAATGGTATAAACTGAACTAATTTAATATTCCTTGGTTGCGTGTGCTATTATATCCACTGTAAATTGCAGCTTTTTTTCAGTTGATGCACCAACATTACTAATGCTTCCTACTCAGGTACCGATGTGATGCAAGTCTTCCTCTGTGGGCATTCACTGCTGTCAATGACATTTCCATTCCATGTGTACTAACCTAACTTCCTGCCACTAAATTGTAGATTTCTGGAAGATGTCGTCCCCCTAACTCTTTCCATCGATGATCCGTCTTTATCCTCCCAGCACTCACCAAAGAATTTGATGTTTATTCCTGCATTCAATTTAAAAAAAATTCTTATTACAACGCCAAACTTGATACTATGAGAAGTATGGTCCTGAACGATAGTCCCTCTTGCTGGTTCTCAAAACTTTACATCCGAATTTGCACCCGATCTTGGCCAACTATTTTGGCTTTTGCTATGTAGCTTAAAACTTTTCGCTCTTCTAATTGAGTGTGTGCCAATCAGCCTATGTCAAAATAGAAGGAGCCATCTCTCCTGTAAGCTGTCCCCCTACTGCCTTAATCTGTTCTCGTCAAGAAATGTTTTTTCAATCTAGGTCTTTAAAAGGATGATATGGAACTTAAATCTTCTAATCTTTAATTTAGATCAAAACAAAGTAACTCCGATAGCGATTGGCAGGTGATTTTTTTTTTCTCTCTCTCTTTTGGTATGTTCGGCTATTTTGTGAATCTTTTACTTTGGAGCTTTGATTTCTAAATGTCCCGCTTTGAGTATCTAATCCTCCCTTTGATTTACTTACTTTAGCAGCTGTTATAGATAATCATCGTTCATAGTGAAGTTCTTCAAGGTTTTGTTCTATCCTCTACTCTCTCTCCTTTTCAATTATGACCAATCCGATCTATCACTTTATCAAAAATCCACTATTTTGCTGATGCCTCTACCTTCATTAATCCCTTTTATTTTGAAAAAGTAACCTATACAGGAACAAATATAAGCAAATGATATGTGAGTGGTTTTAGGTCGCATTCTTCCTGATGTTCCTGCGATGGAAGATGAGTGGAATCTCCTGCTGAGAAAAATGTTCCAAATTCCAATCTAACCTTGACGAGGGAGGGGAGGGAGAAACAAGCAAATTCTACAATTCCACCCAACTTCCCCGCCATTTATGTTATCAGAATGGGAAAGCTGTGCTGAAGTTTTATGTAATACGTGATTTATAATAACTAACCTTCAATCTTTCTCATATTTCTAATCAGGGCAGGAAATATGGTGGTTTTATATGACAAAACTACATCCGTTCATTTATTTATCCAGCAAAATCTTCCACTTGACTAACTTTTCTCGTGGTCTCATTGGAAGGATGACAGTTTCTTTCATTAAATATGCTTCAAAGACCTATTAATAAACTTCAACACATTCTAAGTCCCTTGCTTAAAGTAAGGACAAGATAATTCGTCCTTGTGGGGGGAACAGGTCTGACCTCTAAGATAGTTTTCCTAACACAGTTCTTTTTGAAGGAGTGGAATCTACCTAACTTTTTGTCAATTCTCCCACTCTTATCGATTCTTTCCAATCTCTTTTAAGCCACCAAACTGTTGCTTCATTCTCCTAATATTACGCTGTTACAATAGTCATCACTCTTTTGAGTTGATAACATATCTCCTCCTATGTGTCGGAGATTTTCAATTTGTGTTGGAATCCTCGTTCAAGCTTACGATTTCCCACCCCCCAAAGTTCCTTTGATTACTATTCAAGTCCATATTTAAAACATTTTTTAATTTGGATAATGGTTTGTCGCTCAGAAAGAAAAGCGACTAGCAAAGAGGAATGATTTATGGATGAACTAATTAAGGCTTCAAAAATGATATGATGTCCTCCAGATGCATAAAGTGTAGTAACAAGGAAAAATGATATAAAGCTGAGATCAATTTAATATTCCTCAGGTTGTATATGCTAGTTTATATCCACTAGTAGGAAGTTGGCAAGCTTTTATCAAAAATTAATGTACTGAAAAATGCGGTTTTCATACTCATACCTGATGTGGGATGGTTTCTCCAGTGGCATCGAGTCTTCAATGACGATTGTCTTTCATTTAAAAACTTCTTGCCTACAAAATTAATAGATTTTTGGGATGTAAATCCCCCTAAACTTTTCCATGCGATGGATATCTCTGTATCCTCGCAAAGATATTGAATGTTTGTTCTTGCTTCAATTTAAGCAAAATTCTTAATTATACTCAGCCAAGCCTTAATATAAAAAGGAACTATGGTCCTGAGGTATCACTCCTTATGGTTCTCAAACCGGTCCGTGAGTAAGTAACAAGGAAAGCTTGGTTTGCTTTGGGGCTGCATATCCCATCGCGCCTTCAAGAGATTGAATTAATGTAGAGAGAATGAAAGGAAACAAAGAGAATCCCAGAATTGATAAATAATCTTGGCTAGTGGGACTTTGGTCTGCCCCAAAGAATATCGAAATGCATAATTCAGGGGAGAAGTCTTCCATGGCAATTTCCTCAAAGAAAGAGGTTGTCCATGCCCAGAGGAAAAAAAAATTGATTGGCAGACGACCAAGGAGAGCATGCCCCTGTTTTAAATTGCTTGACAAAAAGAAGCCCTAGTGGGCATCTTGAAAATGGCGTTTGGGTAGGCTTGATTTCAAGGAAAGTTAGTCTACAAAGTTGGGGAGCCAGTCTTGTAGAATCATCTTTGATTAGTGTTGAAAATTTTTTCTTTCTAGAATACATTTTTTTTGGTGTGCACCAGTGAAACGAATTCCCGTGGGATTACTGTGAATTTGAGGGTTAAAGAATTCGACTCCCTTTTTTGTCTTGTAAAGATTGAGTATTGAGTGAGCTGAGCCAAGTTAGCTCGCGCGATTTTGCAGCTACTAAGGTATCTGAGTTTTGTATAGAGCGAAAAGGTTGGCTATTATGAGGATTTCAGTTGGACTCATAGGTAAATAAACGGAATGTGTACAGGTGTCTAGATTTAACCATCAATCGCCACAGTATTTGGGGGATAGGGAGGGAGAGTAGATTCGATGCTCCATTCCCAATTCGTAAGTCAGTACAGGTAGAATATAAAGCTTGGTTTTGGAAGTATACTCCCTTCATTGTTTTTTTGTTAACTACTGAAGGCTGGTGTAAGTCGCCACTGCACGTCGTCCTATTGGTGGTAGGACGGTTAGAAGATGGTTGTATATGCGTGGTGTGTGTGATGTGTGTGTGAGGAGTATGAGTATTGTGCACGACGTAAGTCTATTAAATGGGAGGTAAGAAGGACGTGAATCTCAAATTTCCTATGTACTTCTACACGAGGAAATTACTGTCTGTCATTGCTTTAAAACGTTTAGAGTCCGCAAATCTTTTACTATCAGAAACCAATAGTAGAACCTAAAGTCACTAATCCTTGTTATTGCCAAATCAAACCACATGCAAAATAAGTTTTCTTTTCACCGTATTTTCGTCCGATTGTTTCGATCTATTTCCACTGCCCCTACTGTCCTTATGTGTTGAAAGGATCCGGTTGGGTGTCTAAAAAGCTTGCTTGGAGCCCCGAGGAAGAAAGTAAAATTTTTTGTCTCTTCGGGACATCTTTCTTAATCTTTATGTGGAATTCCAGGTGTTTTGAATGATGTAAAATATTTGTAACATTTTTAGAAAACCAATTTTCGTATTCGTGGTTTAATGTGGCCTGTGATTGTGCTGTCCTTCATCTAACTAAAATGGTAGACTTAATAGAAGAGACGTATAGTGGTGGAGAGGAAATTGGGAGAAAATGATGTTATGCATAAGGCGAGTTGAGCTAACGATGTTAATTGATATAAATTGGGCGTTCTGTTGCCAGGTGTACGTGGGCGTGCGTGCTCTCTAGTAGTCGCTGACTAGGACGTTATCGTTGTTACTGGTGTTGTGGTATCTAATTGGTGTTGTGATATATTGTGGTTGTGTGTAAGTGTTAAGTGTATTTATGTACTTGTTGTTATATATATATATATAGTATATAGTATTATAGGTTATATATGAGTTATATATGTATGTATATATATATAATATATATATATATATTTATATTATATATATATATATATAACGTATAATATATATAATATAAATCTTATAATAATAAGTATATATATGTTTGTAGTATATATAACTAGTATATATATAGTTATTTGTGTGAGAGTATATATATATATATATATATTAATACACACACACACACACGGTATATAATACTTTTTAAGTTGGGAAACCTTGAAGCCGTCCCCAATTCAGAAATTTGATGGTCGCAATTTCTAACTGGCACAGTCAAAATAAATAAGATTATAAAACTTACGTACAATGATAGAGTTCAATAATAGCGCTATATAAAACTAGAGTCATTACTAAATTTTAAAAAAGAAATACACTCATGGTTTAGCAAACCTATCCTCTTAGCGTGCATACCAATATATAATATATATATATTAATATATAGTAGTATATATATATAATAGTATATGTTATAGTGTATATATATATAATAGTATATATATATATATATATATAATATTATATATGATATATATTATATATAGGTATATGTATATATATTTTATTTATAAGAGTGCTCCAGAAGTTGAAATCAATAAAAAATATTATCAGTTAATTCAATAATTTTAGGGTAAATAACATTACAATTTAGGGTAAGGTAACCTAACCTAACTGACTGGTCCTAACCTAACCAAACCCAAATAAATTAACCTACCCTAATATTAACAGAGTCAATCTTATTAAATGTCCATATATATATATATAGTTATTATATATATATAGTATATTATATATATATATATATATATATATATATATTATATATATAATATAAGTATATATATAGTATATATATATATATATATATATATATAGATCAAGCCTTGGTTCAAGGTACAAGTGCTCTAGATTGTTCAAAAACAAGTACTTCTAGAAATTTGTTCAAGTGCAAGTACAAGGTGGCGTAGAACCAATTGAGGCAGTTTTGGAGTTCACTGGTTGGGTGTTGAGTTCGGGTTAAGGCAGATGCTGTCGCCGGTCTCGTTTTTTCCCGCCGACATTCCCATTTTAGTATCGAACATGGTGTGGACGGGAAGTGCATCGGGGCTTTGCCGTGCGGGCGTTTTATAAAACAACAATTCTGTGATAGCGACGCAAAGAGCTTTTTCGACGACGTTTAAACATTCCGCAAAACTGATCCGTTCCAACAGAAACGGAACACAACTTTCGGTCCTGGGTTAAGACAATTAGAGTCAATGTGTAACACTACGAAACATACAATGGCGAGTACGCAGATCCAAATAGAAACACCAAGAAAAGTGGAGCGAGTAAGATCAACGGTAGTGCAGTCGGCCTCCAACGTTCTGCCCGAGGCAATGCGTGTTGTTTGGGGAATATCCGAGCAGTTTGAGAAGGATTCCTGGCATATGGGATTTAATTTCCATCCATTAAATAATGTGCTCAGGAATTGAAACAAACAATTATGTAAACCGCCGAGATCTGTGTGCGTAAATGCTTGCACAGATCCCTCCCGAGTCAGCCTTCTTCAGTAGCGACGAGGTACATTTTTACCTGTGTGGGCTGTCAATAAGCGAAATTTCCCCTACTGGGCATTAAATAACCCCCCCCCCCGAGTATCATGGAAAGGCACTCCATTCCCTAACTACGGTATGGTGTGCCGTATCACGGTTTGGTGTTATAGGTCCATACTTCTTTGAGGAGGAAGGAGTGACTGTGACCGTAAATTCCGAACGTTATGTCACCATGCTGAACACTTTCGTGCATCCTTCCAAAAATGGAAGAGAATGTTGAGGATTTGGGGTTGGGGGACTTGTGGTTCCAACAAGAGGGGGGTTAAAGCTCACACCAGCCTGAAACTCACTCACTGTTTTGGGAAGAATGTTTCCCGGACGTCTGGTCTCTCTGAGGGGTGATATAGGATGGCCTGCACGGTCACCTGATTTGAGCATTTGCGATTTCTTTTTGTGTGGATATCTGAAAGAGAAGGTGTTTAAAAGTCGTCCTCACACCCTACCAGAGCTAAGGGAGCGAATTGTTGAAGAAGTCAACGCAATACCACGCTATATGTGTAAAAGTGCTGTCCAAAACTTTAGAA
>JABUQX010071917.1:0-7500 GCA_015478945.1 Trachelipus rathkii | reverse complement strand
CGACACACTCGACAACAAGCGAAGTGGGTGAAGGAGACCAGAAAACGGGGGAGAACGTGTACGAAAAATATGTCCCGATGAGAGGCACGTGGTTACTGTTTTTTTTTTTAAATACAAAACAGAAATATAATAATAAAAAACACTTCCAAGAACAGAGAGCAACACTTGAAAGTAACTTTATAAAATAATACTAATGATAAGTATTGCTATAAAATCAAAACGTGTTCATATGGGTTATACAGCCAAAACTTTCTTTGCCGTAATAATAACAGTATAATGATAAGGATGCTTACACAATAATTATTATCACTTAAAATAGGCTCAAATTTAACACAGCCAAGAGCACGCTCTATGGAACCGAACTGGCATGAAGGATCAAACGGATACAAAACTTTCCCATGCGACCGTATCACAAATAAAAGATGGCACAAAGCACTATTTGTAAGTACAAATTATGAGAGATTACATGAAAATAGAACGCATGAAAGCGTACTTGAACTGTACTCAAATGGCTTCAACTTCCCAAGTTTGTGGTTGGATTCACTGTTGCAAGGCCTCTCGTCCCTTGCCAGCTGATAAGGCGGAGCTTTATGACGTCTACAAAGAAATACACCAATCAGAAACATCATGCAGATGATGACGTCAGTTTCTCATACTTTCTCATGAGGGAGAGAGAAAGAGGGAGCTACTATGAGTTTTTCATTATCGAGTTTTTATAATCGAATAATATATATATATATATATATATATATATATATATATATATATATATATATATATATATATATATATATATATATATATATATATATATATATATATATATATATATATATAATAATAATAATAATAATAATAATAATAATAATAATAATAATAATAATACCGGTTATTTGGACCACCCATTCATGAGGAAAAAGTCGCTTATTAAAGCCAAACAAATCCAAAAAGACTAGAAGCAAATATAGAAAACCTGATTTCTATTTTATTTATGATTTTATTTATTATACTTTGAGGGAAGGAGACACCGTAATGTATAACTTGTATAGTTTCATTTACAAAATGATAACACAAAGACGCGAGAAATTTTACCGCTCGCTTACCCACCTATTTCGTTACAAGTGCGTGAAATGCTGAAAACGCCATTTTTAAAACACGCTAAATAAAATTTATTCATTTAAGTTATGAGAATTTGTAATAATAAGAAAAACTTTTAACAATGCAATAAGTTTATTTTGTAAACATTTCTACCAATTTATTATAGTGAAAATGACAGTATTTATTATTTTTTATTACTTAATAATGGAAAAAGTTGGTCTCGCATTTAAGTGGTTTAATAAAGATAAATATTTTTGAAAACGTAACAAAATGGGCACTGCCGTCTAAATGTATGAAATATGAGCTAATCCTTGTATTTCAATTATTAATATTATTAATAATTAGTATTAATGCTGGTATATAGTATTATATTATTTATATATATATACTAAGTATAGAGTATATATATATATATAATATTATATATATATATAATATATATATATATATATAATATAATTATATAGAGAAAGAGAGAGAGAGAGAAGAGAAGAAGGAAGAGAGAAGAGAGAGAGAATAGAAGAGAGAGAGAGAGGAGAGAGGAGAGAGGAGGAGAAGATGAGAGAGAGAGAGAGAGAGAGAGAGAGAGAGAGAGAGAGAGAGAGAGAGAGAGAGAGAGAGAGAGAGAGAGGAGAGAGAGAGAGAGAGAGAGAGAGAGAGAGAGAGAGAGAGAGAGAGAGAGAGAGAGAGAGAGAGAGAGAGAGAGAGAGAGAGAAGAGAGAGAGAGAGAGAGAGAGAGAGAGAATGTTTTGCGACGTAAAAATGCCACCCATCAATCGATTGAAGAATTCAAAGGAAATAAAAAAGAACTTAAACCTTAAAGTTGGTTTTGGAATTTACAAGGCCAAGTGAACGAACATAATTAAATACTGGTGTTGAATATTCTACAAGGATTATACCACAAACTAAAAAAAAAAAATGTCTGCAGACACAATAATCCGATCTGAAAAAATAAGTAATATGGCCACTTTTGGACACTTTAAAATATAGAATAGAATACATTGAAATAAACAGTTATAAAAAAATAAATAAAAATCCTTACAGAAGATACAAGAACTCGAACACAAATAAAATGTCAGTAAATAACCTCTCCCCAAGGATCCCTACTCTTATACACTCCCACAAACCTCCACTCCACCAAACCCATGATGTCAAATAATAAATCACACAAAAAAAGCAAAACAACAGCTTGATATCACTGGTGGAATCAGCAGCTAACAACAATAAAGTATAAAAATTGTGCAATATCAAATAGAAAATTATTCAAACGGAGTTTAGAAGTTTTTTTTTGTTGAGTTGTATGAGAGTAATGATGATGAGCAACCTATAAATATAAATTACAATGATATTCATGCCCCCCACCTCCATAAATCCTATCGAAATAATACATGCCATAAAACATATGAAAAAAAAAAAAAAGGAAAATCACCTGGTGAAGATATTAAAATGTGGCGATGATGGAATTCCTATTATATTAACCGGGCTACTAAATAAATGCTTGGAAGAATTCAAAATCTCTGTCAAATGGGCAAAGGCGAACGTCATATTTCTGTACAAAAAAAAAAGAAGATAAACAAGGTCTAAAAAAAATTACAGATCAATTAGCTTACTTCCAAGCTTGTACAAATAACAAAAAAAAAAACAAAACAAAAAAAACAAATAACTAAAAACAAATACTGCACAATGTCATTAATCAACCACATGAACAATAAATGATTATTGCACACAAATTATCACAAAGTAATCCAAGAACCAATGGAACTTGTAATGAACATAAAAAGACATCTATATAGTTTTTTTTTTTTTGAAAACTGCATGTGACTCTGTGAGCACTAGCTCTTTGTTGTTATAGAATAGATGCTTAGAATAGTAAAGGTATTGCGAAACCATAGACAGTAAAATAAAATATATACTAAAATACTACATCAACATTTAAATTATTTTAAGAAGAGTAATAAAATAAAAATCAACAAAAAATTTCTGAAGGAGACTCAGATCAAGAATCTCCTAGAAACTTGTTTGGTAAATGAAAAAAATTTGATGCTTCCAAAAGTGGAGAAAAGAAAATACAAGGATGTTTAGAACAGAAGAGAAGGATTTGAGATGCGTTTTCGAAAAAAAGATAATTTAGTTGTAGGGAAGATTACTTGTGTAGATAGGTGAAAAAAATTAATGTGTGATGAGGTACTGAAAACTGTTTTCTTTGACACAATTTAGAAATGAAGGAGGAAGATCAGAGGTCCAAATGCCCCGAGGCCAACTTATCGGCATCAACAACACTTTACCTGTGTTATATAATTTTTCAAAATGAAAAAAGTAAAGAAGGGAAAAGTCATCGGCATAAGTGAGGAAAGGTAATAATGAACCGATAAAAGATTAAAGTCTATAGAAAGTAGGGGTTAGAACAGAGCCTTTGGGGGAACGCCACAATTAACAGATTTATAAAGGAACGGTGGCTTTCCATAACAGCTGCTATAGCTGCACCGAAAGGAAATAAGATTTTAAAGTTGAGGGAATCGTGTGTGCATATATATATATACTATATATATATATATATATATATATTATATTATATATATATAATATATATATATATAAGATATATATAATATATATATAGTATATATATATAATAATATATATATATATATATATACTATAATATATATATATTATATATAATATAGTTATATATATATAGTTATATAGGCTATTTATAAGTGGTGGACTCCAGGAGGCGAAAATCAATAATTAATGTATCATTATTTTAATAATAATTTAGGGTAAATACATTAAATTGTATTACCTAACCTAAACCTAACTTAACCTTATATCTATATCTCTATATATCTATATCTAAAATTAACCAACCTAATCATTAACGGATCAACCACTTATAAATGTCCATAATATATATATATATATATATATATATTAATATATATTATATATTATATATATATATATATATATATATATATATACTATTAGTATGGATATATATAGCAGTGTGCCGTACCTTGAAGGTTATAATTGGGTAGGCAGCTATATATATATTAATATATATATATATATATTATATTAAATATATATATATATATTATTATATATATATTATATATATATATATATTATATATATAGGGTTGGATCTAAAAAAAAGCCGTTTGGATTTTTTTAAAAATTATACAGGAGTTGGTTTAAAAAGAAAGACAATTTCAATTCATTAACGGGGAGTGTGGCAATGCGGTTGGCAATGGAACTTACAATTCTGTATTGATATCAAGTCGTCTTTTTTTTAGGGTATTTAGCATTAAAATACAGTAAGTACAATATGTTAAAAGAGCGGATACAATAATAAAGTACGAGTTTAATACTTAATAAAGTTTAATTATTTCTCTATGCCATATAATTATTAAATTTCACAGATCTGATTATTATTATATTATTATTATTATTATATAATATTATATATATATATAATATATATATATATATAATATATATAATTATATATATATAATATATATAATATATAATATATTATTATAATATATATATAATGTTCTTCATCCATCTTTTTCTCCCCCAGACTTGGTGGTAAGGTGCAACGAACAAGCATTCAGAAAAGAAACCAGCAGATAGAGAATATGAAAAAGTCGAAAAGAAAGCCAGCCTTACCCCCCCCTCTCTGTACCATTAATTTGAGTAAGGACTCGTCACAGTCAGAAAATCCACCTAGAGCTTTCACGGGACTGCAATGGACCCTCACTATGGTAAATCGTCATTGTAAGGGTTCATCCCTTGACCCAGGTGGGCCGACAACCATACCCCTCACAAAACCCCGCCATTCTCTCTTATAATGCAGCACCTTTACTCTCGCCTCTGCCAAACTCACATTTCTCTCCTTCAGACATTCGTTTTACTGAAAACTCCAAACTGACTCAATCCACTCCCAGCCGGTCGGTTTCAACACCACTCGCCACTATACATCTGCTTAAAAACCGACTATCACTCATCCTTTCCACATGACCAACCCACCTCAACATACTTTCATTTATTCTTCCATTTACCCTTTCTTCACACCACACAAAACTCTCTAATATGTCATCCTCATGCATTTTATCAATTTCTTCTTCCACCTAGCATTGCCCCTAAGATTGTCCTTCTGAAAACATTGTACTTTAGATCTATACCTCTAGTTCCAGACCATAGTCTCACTACTATACAATAACACCAGTAACAAACATACCGTCATGTTAAGACCCCTACGCGCACTCAAAACTTCAAGTCCTTTACATTCACAACGATTTAATTGGAACCAGCCACATTCCTGCCATTCCACAAACTTTCTACTAAACCTAACATGGCACATCCCGTTCCCCTCTCATCCAAAAATATACCCTAAAATATTTAAAAACTCCAGACACTTGTTCCAGCTGGTCACATCTAACATAACTTCACACACCGAGGACTTGTCCTCACTCACAACCATAACACTAACTCTTATCTACGTTTTTTTTCAAAACCCCTCATTATACACACCCTGCCAAATCTCTCTACCAATCCTTCTCAAACTCTTCAGATTCGCCACAACAAAAAACCAATATCCGCATATAATAGGAGTGCACCCTCCACTCATTCTCCATCATTTTAACACCATTTGCCTGTCACGCCCAGCTTCAATTCTTTCAAACCCCATCCATATACAAATTGAAATAACACAAGGAGACATTAAACACAACCCTGCCTCACCCGCTATTAGTACTAAACCATTCACTTTTGACACATTTATTCTCACCACGCCTCACTATCGTCATACAATACTTTTGATTCCATTCAGGAAGCCTATCACCAACACTCATATAATTCACAACACTGCCATAGACCTCCCTATTAACCTATCATACCCCTGTTGCAAAACCATAAAATTCTAAATACAATTTATTCTTCTCCCTCATTTCTCAATCATTTGCGTCAATGTAAAGATTTGATCCAACATCCTCTACCACTCCTAAACGCACCTGTTCTTTCCACCAATCATCCTTCATCGCTCGGCGCAACTCTTTCGACCCAAACCCAGCATATATCTTTCCTAACAACACTCAATAAACTAAATACCCAATAATTTCCAACAGTTTCCCTTATCTCCCTTACCATCTTATATTAAGGGTACTATTACTGCTCTCCTCCAATCCCTTGGAACTATACCCTCCATTAAACGCCATTATTACACAACTTCAAGATCCATCAATCACCATCTTGCCTCCGTTCTTGATCATTTCACCAGTAATTTTCATCTATACCTTGCAGATTTACCATTCTTCAACTTTCTCACTCTACCCATTTCCTCCTCTTTGCTAAAACCTCATCCCCAAAATACCTATTCCTTCTTGTACCATCAAACCCACACACCAGTCATTTATACCTCTCATTACGCCAAAATTATACAGATTGTCAAGTTGTTCTTATCCACATCCACTCACAGGCACATTTCGATCAGTTACAAAAACACCAATTCTTATTCATTATTCTAAGCAGGTTTCCCTTATTCTCATCTTAACCTTTCGCGCTTCCTTCCAGCAAAGAGCTTCTATTTCCCTTGTAAGTTCCCCATTCATCCTCCTTCCCAAACTGTTCATTTACCTCTTTTTTTTCTACGTATGCATCTTTAGTATTCCTTTTTTCCTCCTGTATATAATTCCAAGCATCTTTCTTTTGAAAACTCATCATTTGCTTTTAGTACATTCAACCACGCTTCTTTTTTTATGTGTTTTAACCGCTTGATTCACCTCTTCATTCCACCCCTCACTGTTAACATTCTTACTTCCACTTTAGCACAATGCACATACTTCTTTTGAACTGCAACAATTTGCTTCCTTCATTTGCTTCCAAATATTATTGAGTTTCAACTTGTTCACATTCACTGATTTACTTGCGAGCGTTCTTTCATACTTATCGTTATTACCTTGTTCACTAAAACTTCTCACTCTTAATTTTACCCACTTCCTTCCGTATCACCCTTCCTCTCCATCCAAGTCCCCACTACTTAATTTTACATAGGTACAACATAATGATCCGATAATCCCATTCCTAACCCCTCATGATTTAACATCCAACACCATACTTCAACATCTCCCTTCTTCACCACACAAAAATCACATCATACTTTCACTCGATACCAATCTCTACACTACACCAACTCTAGTATACCTTATGAATACTCTTTGTTTAAAGAAAGTATTACTTACACACATACCTCTCCCCTCACAGATATCAATCACCTTTCCTACCATTGCTCCATTTTCTCCTGACACCCAAACCACCTGTTATACCATCCTTTTTTATCATAGTTATATATATATTATTATATTATATATATATATATTATTATAAATAATAT
>JABUQX010071916.1:40000-42026 GCA_015478945.1 Trachelipus rathkii | reverse complement strand
TTTTGAAAACATATCACAAAGGTCGTGAGGAAGAGGAACCAATGAAAGATTATTGTATTTGTCACAGAGATAAGAACTTTTAGAATGTCATGTGAGAAAAGATTATTCATTTTGGGATGAAATTATAAGTTGCATTGTTTCTAGAATTGAAGAATGACAGTATTTCCAAAAGGCAGCGTCCCTGTGGCTAATAGCACGAAAACAAGCAGAGTTAACCAAGGTTATTCAGGTTTAGGTTTAAGGTAAAAGATCATGGATTGCACCGCTCCAGTCCATTGCCAAGAGAAGAATTAGCTCACGCTTTGCACACTCCGAGGGACCTTTTCCAGGAGCTGAAGTCATTCCATTGGGAAATGAAAGTCGTACGGACTACAGAACACTAAATTCTAATATCAAAAACGTTTTCTCTCCGTAGGCCGTGGTCTTTCCAGCGAAAGATTAGATAAGATGGAAAAGGATACAGAGGTATAAGAGTGATAAAAAAAACCCAGTGGTAGTAAAGAATTTAGCAGCATAAGAAAAAGAATTTGAACCTAAGAAAAAGTCTACAATGTTGGGTTCATCTCAAGACGATCAGAGATACGAGTAGGAGCTGCATTAACTGCTCGAGGTAATTCTGAATAGAAAAGTCGTAGCAAGTTCATCGTTTATCTTGAGAATTGGAGAAAAGCAATTGGCCTTGGTGGATGACACGTTGAAATGAAACCAAGAATGAGTGATTAGAGAAATGGAAGAGGGAGAGAAGGTCTTAATTTAGTATGATCAGGTTAGCTTGAGCCATTAGGTAGAATATTAGGAAAACTCTAAATCAAGGACACGGGAACAAACATCATTCCACACATTGGCGGCACACATTTGGCACAACTGCCTTGGCTGAAAAATGAGGGAAGAAATAGTAGGAGTCAACAGAATAAGAGTTTGAAGTCAGAACGCTCAAAAAAACCTAAGTTTCGGTAGATAAGAAGTGAGTTTAGAGGAGGAGAGGTGATGTTCAACAAAATGAAAATTAGTTAAAACCTAGAAGATTGCAGAAATTTATGAAGAAAGGAGACCGACATCAAAACAGGCCTGCAATTCTGTGACGGCACCAACTCCATCACCGGGAGGCCGTCAATGGCCTTTAATGGTGACTGGGGGTTGGTGGATGAAGGGGGGTATTGTTTGGAAGCCACCAATACAGGCTTCTCAGAGACTTAATCGCGTGGCTTGCCATTTATTACCATTTTTTTATTTTATTTTTAAGAGGTAAAAATGTTGTCTGTAATTGTATTTAATGGTGTGTGATAAGGGAGATGAGAACTTACCAATGTAAGAGAATGTGGATATGAGCGAAAAAGGGGAGAACCATTAAGTTTTACTGAGTGTCATGGGGATGTACTCTAAGACTCTATATATGCCCAATGGTGGGTAATCGCATTGCTTCAGGAGCGCTACTTCCCTCTCATATATAAAATTTATTATATATATACATTTTATTAAATATATATGATATATTATATATATATATATTATATATATATATATATATTGGTCTGTGTCGGTGCGGTGCGGTGCGGTGCGGTGCGGTGCGCCTAGGTGGGCGGTGCGGTGCGTGCGGTGCGGTGCGCATGGCCAAAAAGTTGGTGCGGGCGGTGCGGTGGCAATAAGATGTTACGGGTGTGCGGTTGCGGTGCTGGTGTACGGAACCTCCGTGCGGAGCGGTTGCGGGCGCAAAATCCGGTGCTCGGCAACAGCTACTCTATAGCATTGACTGCATCATGATATTTATATTGATCCTTAAACTTATGTATTTCATCTTCTAACATGTTTATTACCTATTTAAGTTGCTGCGATGTATGTATGGTTCTGAATCTGAATTATATTAATGACTAAAAACTTTCACTAGCACTTGTCGAACCAGCAGAAGAACCCATTTCCAAATTCGGACCAGTTTCTCAGCAAAAAACTTGTACTGATTCTATCAACATATGCCCCCCTCCCCCACCCAAGTTCTTTAGTTCCTCCTTCACATATTCGAAGAATTCTC
>JABUQX010071916.1:17500-20000 GCA_015478945.1 Trachelipus rathkii | reverse complement strand
CTTGAACTTGAATCTGGTGTGATGCTACTCTCTATTCAAAGGGAATATATCATGTGCACAAGTTATCTTCGCTTTCAAACCCCAATACCGCCTTCTCTGACTACCGATTCTGCGAGAAATACCTTAGAATCCTCCTTACTAACCATTTGCAAGCACAGTTTATAACATATTTAACTTCGTAAACATTCCTTTGCAAAATTTGCTGTCATTCTCTTATGATGAAGGATATACACCTTTGCTATTCCCTGCTCACACCATCTGCCTGGTCCTGACATCTCTCTCTAAATCTAGCTACCCCGCTGCCTTGTATAAGGCATCATTCACGTCTCACTCTGCAGTTCAAGGTAGATTTACTCCAGTATTTACTGATGGCCTAAAACAGGGACAGTGTGGGTGCGTCTGCTGTTTTTTCTGACCGCAGCCTTTTCCATACTCTTCCCCCTTATGCTTCAAATTTTACGGCAGAATTATAATGATTGCCCTCTCTCTAATTTTATTCTTTAGCCAAGACAATTCTTATGTCATTTATTCAGATTCGTTCAGCGCCCTCAAGCGCTTAAAGCCTATTATTCTAAAAACACAATGGTATCTTCTGTTCAAAATTTCTTCGGCTGCTCCACTCTCGTTAGAAACAAATTACACTATGTTGAACCTCCTCTCAGGTAGGGCGTAACTAGCAACGAAATCGCTGACAAAGAGGCCAGAATAGCCACCTCCTCTTTCCGGAGCTGTTCTAGATACCTCCCAGATGCCATTCGACAAGGTTCCCTCTCATTAACTGATTATTATCCTGCCCTCCGACAAGGTTTCAGGTCTTACTGGCAGGAGTGCTGGGCGAGTGATCAAGGGTGAAACTTAGAAATATAAAGCCGAACACTGGTGAGTGGTCTTCCTCTTACCAACGAAAGCGCTAGCACGAGCATTGGCCACACCAATATCAGTCACAGCCACAACATGTCACAGGATTCTCTTCTAATCTGCAAATTTTCCGTCGCTATCCCGTGCAATATGTTTATCATATCTTCATCGATTGTCCTCAACTGGATCCAGTTCGCCGTCGTCATTTTCCTACTCTATGGTCCATAACACTTAAAAGGCTATCCCATATTTTATCTGAATCTTCTCACTTTAACAGTAACTATTTTCACTTATCTTCAACAACTGAATATTCTTCACAACATAAAATTTTGTCATGTAATATTAGGAATATACATATATAATGTAAGGACATCTTTTTATTTATCTTTTAATTCATTTTTGACTGAATATTCATTTCACCATCTAAATTTCCTTTTGCGACATTTAAAATAAGTGTGGGCCAGGAGTCCCCCAGGACCCTCCCATGCATGAAGTTAATTATTCAACCCAGTGTGGACACTTTCTTGTGGGCCGTGGAAGGTCCTGCACATAAACTGAGAGGATTTCTCACTGGGGATATAAAGGACACGGTAAAAGGGAGCTTTCTTTTCGACTTGCGTCATTTTCATCTACTACTTTTCTGTTTCAGTGTATGCTACGCCCTCACCCGCAAACTGGGGATAGGAGGAAGGTAATATATATATATATATATATATATATATATAATTATATATATTTATATATATATATATATAATATATATATAATAATATATATATATATATATATATATATATATATATTATATTATATATATATAATTATATTTGTTGTATATAATATTATATATATATATATATATATATATATATATATATATATATATATATATATATATATATATATATTATTATATATATATATATATATATATATATATATATATATATTATATATAATATATATATATATATATATATATATATATATATTTGAAAAGAAATATATTTTTCTATTTGATTTCAAATAGAATATTGTAATATACTTTTGAAAGCAAAATTTATTTTTTATTCTTCTTTTGATTATGGATAGAATTTTGAACTATTTATACACTTTTATTCATTTTCGAATGTTAAAATATTATACAGATGAGTTAAAAAATTATATATTTAAAATAATTGAAGCTAAAATCTGCATGAAGAATGTACTTTTAATAAAAAGGAAAAAAACGGAAAAAAATGAAAAAAAAACACGAAAAAAAAAAAAAAAGTTTTTTACATCACTATATATATATATATATATATATATATATATTTAATGTGTGTGTAATAATAATTTATATATTATATAATATATATATATATATAATAATATATATATATATATATATATACTATATTATATATATATATATAAGCTATGCTAAACTATTAATCCAAATTCACCTCAAGCATTCCAGATGCTTTTGCAACTGCTCCACCACAATTAGTCTGTGACGACAAAAGTGGCCAAATTTTAAGCCGTAACTATAGTCCTATGTCATTACGTATCCTCTGCTACTCGGCAAATTTTCGAATCCATAATTAATAGAAATATTTGAATGGATCTTTTAATTCTTTTAATCTTCTATATCTATATCATC
>JABUQX010071916.1:0-7500 GCA_015478945.1 Trachelipus rathkii | reverse complement strand
TATCCCTTATATCCCTAATGTGTGTGGGGAGAAAGAAATGACCACATCGTATCTCCTGGCATGTCGTAGCAAGGCGACTCAAAGGGGACGTGGTGCTGGGTTGGCTGGCCCACTACCACTTAATCTTTTGGCCAGGAATGCTAATGCATTGCCTCGGATCCAGTGCATGCAAAGCACCTTACCCCAGTCTTGGGGAGAGAAGGTGGATGATGATGATGATGATGATGATATATATATACTAATATATATCATATATATATATATACTATAATATATATATATTTTATATATATATATATATATATATATAATATACATATATATATATATATATATATGAGGTAGAGTCAAAAAATACCGGAACTTTTAACTAAACTTTATCATCGTATATGATACAAATATTATACAATACCACCTTCAAAGTACCTTCCATCGATCACACACTTTTGCCAGCTCTCGTACCCACTGCTGGAAACGAAACATCGCTGAAGCCATCTTTTGTTACCTCTTTCAACGAATGCGTCGTAGCATTTTGAATTTCTTCTGCTGACTGAAATCGCTGGGGCATTGTCATGGTTCAATACCCAATTTTTCGCCCCCCCAGAGCTCAGGAAGTTTGATCGGAGTGTGTCACCAAGACGACGGAAAATATCAATGTATATATGCTTGGCAACTGTACGACCCTGAGAATGAAATCAAAGTGCGACGCAGACCTTTTAATAGTCAAAGAAGACCTCTGCATGGCTTTCCCTTTGAGTGATCTGGCTCTAACCCTTTGTTTTCGTGGTGAACTCGGAGGTTTCCACTCACAGGTCTGACACTTCGTTTAAGGGTCATACAGGTAACAACGCGTTATTACCCTAATCAACAATCCTCGATCCGCATTCACCATAGCAAAGAGTTCTCCCCTTATGTAGGCCCGCTCTTCACACCCCCTGTAATCTTGGGATATGGTTCGTACACAGGCGGTGCAAGTTCAAGTCTTGTGCAAGGATCGCGTGACAATTGCCATGAGAAATCCCGACAATACTGGCAACATCATCGATGGTTGCCTCGGTCAGTTCAGATTACCTCCTGTACTCTAGCAAGTGGTGTATCATTACGATCTGTTGCATGGTCTGTCCGCACGCTCGTGCATACTTCCAGCTGCTCACGCATAGGTTTGCCTTCTCTAAGCGCGTATACCACTCGTAAACTCAGGTTCGCGATAATGATTCATCACCATGCACCTCCTTTATCAAATTGAATGTTTCTGTAAACGTTTTCCATAATTAGACACAGAATTTAATGTTTGCTCTCTGTTTGATTAACACTCTTTCGCGACATCTCCACGAAGTACCTAGGTCTCAAAGCAGCAACCGAATTGTAACAGTAGACACCTTCCTCAGCATTGTCATACACTGCTGATACACGTCTACACATGTCTGCACACACATTTATCCCAACACGCGCTTATAACATTGTAAGACAAGAGAAATCGGAAGGTTTCGGTATTTTCTGACCCTACCTCGCATATATATATATAGTATATTATATATATATATATAATATATATATATATTATATATCTATATATGATAATATATAATATATATATATATATATATATATATATATAATATATTATAAATATTATATATATATATATATATATATTATTATATATATATAATATACGATATATATATATTATTATATATAGTATATATATATATATATATATATATATATATATATATATATATATATATACGAGGTTCACAGTCAAGCTAATTAAATCAAAAGACCTTTAGCTGCTCTCCATAAATTAGAGGAATTCTATTTCTGTTGAGGAAATATTAATTTTGCAATTCTTGTTCAGTTCCTGTGTTAGTGCCAGTGCCAAGCTTGTTTCCGTAAGGCGTCTTCCGAGTGATTAAAGTAAAAGGCAGCGCAGGTCCTGCCTTTATTCACGTATTTGGCAGATATTATGAAGCAAGATTTATTCGCGTTAGGAATACACGCGGAGGAAATTGATTACATTCTTCAAACATATTCCCTCTAATGTAATAAATTGATGATCTCGTTCTGGCAATTTTTAAAATATGATGTAGAAGACGATCAATATTGCTTTGAGACAGAAAGACAGAAGGAATTGTAAATACAAATGGGAACAGAGAGAGAGAGAGAGAGAGAAGAGAGAGAGAGAGAGGAGAGAGAGAGAGAGAGAGAGAGAGAGAGAGAGAGATAGAGAGAGAGATTTGATCACTTGAAAGCATCCAATTTTATACATGCTCTCTGAAGTTTATAGCCTTGTTTGTTTTTACATATATACTAACAATATATATATATACAGGGGCGTAACTAACGGCCCCGCAGACCCCGCGGTGCGGGGGGGCCCACGCAGGTAAAGGGGCCCCATAATTGTGAAGAGCAGACAAACGAAATAAATGAAAATGAATATATGAAAAAAAATACATAATTTACACAATATATATATTATATATATATATATAATATATATATTATATTATATATAAGTATATCTATATATATAGTATATATTATTATATATATATATATATATATATATATATATATATATATATATATATACAATATATATATAATATATATATATATATATATATATATATATATATATATATATACAGGGCCGTGTATTTGCTGGGCAAAAAGGGCATAAAATGCATTTTCAACATTGTGTGAAGTTCAGTTTCCTGACGATGATGAACCTTTGACAATTTATCTTCGGTATATATACATAAAATTTTTTTGAAAAAGTAACTTCAAACTTTATATATATTTTTTGTCAGTTACAGCAACAATGTTTAAAAAAATCAGTTTTCATTACACATTGTTTGTGTTTGGTCTTAGATTGTTAGTGATTTCTTATATTATATTATATATATATATATATATATATATATATATATATATAATTATATAATAATAATATTTATATATATAATTTTATTTATATATATTTTATATATAATATATTATATATATATATATATATATATATATATATATATATATATATATATATATTATATATATAATATACTATAATATATTATATTATAGGCCTATAAAGCCGCCTATTACTAGTGCAAAACAGTGAATTATATTCTTTATAATGTAACAGAATTATAGTTGTAATATTACACAGTCACTTACAGTGTTGGTTTGTACTGTAAATTCTTGCCTATTTTCAAAAATGTCAGTCAAAGGGAGTTATGAAATTTGAAATAGTCTCAAAAAAAGAAAATTAAAATTTGAATAGAGAATTAGAGGCTGAAAAAACTTATTAAATTGATTCCGTTTAAAAGAGGCGAAAATGATTTGGGAAAAGTGATGGCTTGATAAAGAGAAGAGAGTGATTTAAGTGAATATGACGATTCTATTATGCATAGTGTTGCATCTAACAGTAACAGTGATAAATGTATTAACCTATTAGAGCCTACAGTCGAGCCAGAAAAGTAGGATTTTCTGCTGATGAAAGTGAAATTGTATGTGCTTGTACCGATAGAGGCAAATATCCAGAAAAATTAGACAATAGCACAAAGCAGAAAAATACTTTTGGGAAATCAATGCAAACCATAGGACGCATTTTCCAAAAGACAGTGAAAGCAACACATCTTTCAACAGCGAATATTATTATATGTATACTAGCCGGGCAAAAAATAGAACGATTTTTGGGCTATGTTATTCTCCTACCCTCAATGGAGTTTAATTGCGAACCATGCTGGTTGTTTGGTGATGAAGCAAATGATTCCAGTGGTATATGCAAATCTCATAATGCTTGGCGTGATGGACGGAATAATTGGCAAGGCCTCAGTAAAAAAAATAAAGTTCATGAAGCCACGTACGTCGCATTTACGAGCGTGCTTAATTTACAATGCGTGGAAAAATAATCAAACCTTACCCATTTTGATGAATGAAGATCGTGATAAATGGAAATCAATATTTATTCGTATTTTTGATGTAACATTAGCACTGTGTCAGCTTCCATTCCGAGGTCACCGTGAGTGTAAAAAAGAGAGGGGAGCATAGTGGCAACTTTTTGAATATTATTGACATGCTATCCCGATATGATCCGTTACTTAAAGCACATTTATCAAACGAAACAAAATTAAATACCTTAGCTCCAAAGATTCAAAATGAAATAATATATCTTATTGAGTTGATAGTGTGCTCGACAGACATTATGTGGGATATCAGAAAATCAAGGCCTTTTTCGTCTCTCTTAATTGTAGATACTACCAATGATATTTCAAAGCAAGATCAATTAAGTGTTGTGATCAGGTATGTCAAAATAGACTTAAGCCAACCAAATATAGGAAATTTTAAAATTGAAGAAAAGTTTGTTGGTTTTTATAACATAACAGAGCACAGTGCTGAAAACTTTGAAAAACAAATAATTAAGGTATTAGATAACAAAAACATTAAATTAGAAAATTGCAGAGGTCAAGGCTATGATGGAGCGCAAATAATGCCGAGGGAAATATTCAGGAGCTTCAGGCTTCGCCCTAAAGAAAATTGGTTCCAAAGTGCAGAATACATTCATTGTGCAGCTCATAATTAAATTTAGTTCTTAATGATTCTGTAAAAAGATTACAGAAATGATTGTTAGAATTTTATGACAAACTGGAAAAGTATATGTGTATTTCAGTTCTAATAAAGCTCGGTGGCAAGGAATTAACGCTGTTCAACAATAACGATGCATCCAAAAACAATTAAAGAAATTGTGTCCACCTAGGTGTTCATCCAGTATGATTCCTTACTAGCAATACAAAACAATTTCAAAAGTATTTCGCAAGTTCTTATCTAAAGTGATATTTATGAGTAAGAAGTTCAAGTGAAGAAAGCGAGCCCTTGGTCTCAGGAAGGCAGTTAAGAAAATTTTGAGTTTATTCTCTGTCTTGTGTTTCAAAAGTAAAGTATTGGAAAGCATCAATGTTGTCTCAAAATGTTGCACAAAGTCAAAATACAGATCTTCAGAAGGCAATCGCCTATTGGGACAAGCAAAATCAAACTTAAGTGAGCTAAGACACAAATTTGAAGATGTGGTGAGAGAAGCACGGAGTTAGCACATCTTTGGAACATTGAAGCAAAAAAATTACTTCCCAGACGGTCAATACAGATTAAAAGTTTTTTGTGAGCTTTTATCTGATGAAAGAATTGGAAAACCCATTGAAAGCCTTTAGAATAAGGGTTTTCAATAAATCTCTTGATTATATTGAAATGAACAGATAACTACTCGTTTCATTAGCATGAACATTTTAATGAGTTATTTTCATTTCTTGCTCCTTCAGCAATAGAGCTACGAAATGAAAGTTGCAAGAAAAGGCTACAAAATTGGTAGAAAAAATAACATTTAGATTTATCTTTCCGGTTTAATTGACAATAATCCCTTCAATTAAGCATTAATGACTAGCGAAGTGAAAATGAAAAATATGGTAACTTTCAAAGATTTAGCAAACTTTTTATTAGTAGAAAACAGCTGCTTAGCAAGTTAGCTTACCAGACTTGTGTACCAGGGCAAGTTCAGTTGTATTTGAACAGGTTTACCGTAAAGCATCTGCAACAGGCTGGAAAGGTCGTTTTAAAGCTCAAGTATAAATAAAGCTTTTTTAAGGAACATATGACACAAACAAGGCTAAGTGGCATTGGCTTTAATTAAAGCATTGAAAAATGAAACATGGTCGTACTCTTGAGATCTTACTAAAGCGGTTCATGTCCTCCCTTGTACTTAGCATATCCTTCTTTCTTCATGTCTTTAATGCTTCATGTCCTTTCTGAGATATTTTAACAAGCCGAGAACAGATATTTACGAATTTTGGTAAAGTTAGCATTCTTATTCTATAATTTCTTGCATATATTCTATATATATATATATAGTATATATAGTATATTATATATATATAATATATTATATTATATATATATCTATGATATATAGGTATATATATATATATTATATATAATATATATATATATAAGCTATATATATATATATATAATTTAATTAACTAGAATTGATACTTCATGTTTTTTTGGAGGAGGAGGTGGGGGAGGGGGGGGAATTAAATATTAAGTAATAATACATTTGGAAGTCAGAATTTAAAAGATGCTTTTGAGAATTTGATTTTTGTACACAAAAGTGAAAAGTCTTTAATAAACAAGGTTTTTTTCTCTCCCCTTTTAATGAACATTTTTATTACTACTCATTTTTAACAGATAGTTTCCAAAATGTCATTACTTTTTTATTCAAATATCTAATTTCTCCAATAAAAAGTAGCCTACCTAAATCTGATAATAGCATATAAGGCCATTATAATATTATATATATATCTATATTATAGTATTATATTTATATATATATTATAATATATATATAAGTATATATATATATATTTATATATATTATATATATAGTTATCTATATAAATATTATTATATATGGTCCAAGGGGGCCCCATTTTCTCCACTTTGGCGGGGGGGCCCCTATGACTCTTCGATCCGCCACTGTATATATATATATATATATATAATATATATATATATATATATATATATATATATATATTTATAAATAATTTATTATATATTTATATTTATATATAATATATATATAATTATATATATATAGTATATATAAATATATATATTATAATAAATTTTAAAGATTTATAATTTTAATTTGATAAACTTTACCTAACCTCGAATAGAAAATTTGGAGAGGCATTTGCTTTTGAATTTATGTGACAGAATTGCTCACTAGTGAACTCGTAATAGCACTCTGTTAATGGAATATCTATAAATAATATAATTCACTATTTTTGTCAAACTTTTTGTCTGTATATTTGATTATGACAAATTTTAGAGAGATTTCTCTAGAATAGTTTTAAAAATTAATTTTCTGAGCTTTGAAATGTATAAATAGTTCGATTTCTCGATTTCACATGTATTCTACTCTTTAATGTTTTCTGACATCATAATATTTCTCGTACTTCAAGTGTTTACCCAATCAAACAGTTTTTATTAGTTTACAGGAAGATTACGGTGCAAAATAATTTCAGATCTATAATTTTATACAATGATGCATTGAAATTCGTGCTTGGACATTGCATATATTGTCCAGGGTAAATTAACAGCTATGGCTGGACGAAAGATTGAAATTCAACAAAGTGTCTTATGGTAAACGAAAAGGTTAAATAAAATATAATAAAATAATGAACAGCTCTGTAAAATGTTTGGACTCAAGGTCAGCTAATTTATGCATCTTTGTTATATTAGTTTTTGTTGTTTATGGAAAAAGCACAAAACACTCTCTTCTAATAGAAAATAAAAATTCTTAAAAGAGGTTTCTTAACAAAAATAAATCAAAAAAAAAAAAATTCCGAAAACAACGACAAATGCAACAGTATTGCAGTCAGAGGAGAGAGAGAGAGAGAGAGAGAGAGAGAGAGATGAGAGGAGAGAGAAGAGGAA
>JABUQX010071915.1:0-51892 GCA_015478945.1 Trachelipus rathkii | reverse complement strand
TGCCAATTAAGAGATTTTTAAAACAGGGCTGCAGAGCCGTAGCCGGAGCCGGAGCCGCCGGAGCAGTGGTGCCGCTGAGCAGGAGCCTAATTTTTAAAATGAGTAGAGCCGAGGCTGGAGAAGGGGCAGGCAAAAAATATACCAGCTCGGCAAGCCTGGTATATTGTAAGAAATCTACCCTGAGCCTCTTCGTTATTTATATGCCTTTCCTCACTTCACGATACTCCAGTTAAAACCAAAATCTTGAAACTCACATTACATAGGAAACTCTATAAACTTACTCATATGAATTATAATAATAGAATACCTTAATACTAGTACATATTATTACTTATCTCACTCTATGACTCTATAGGTAAAGCGCAGTACATGAAATTGTCCTAAGCGCATAATATTCTTCCGGTGATGAAGCACTCATAAATTGTTTGTAGACCTTTGCGCAAACTCTGTAAATATTTAATATTACTTCAGCTCGATTTTCCACTCTTTCTGTGCAGACTTAAATTTGAGGGTATATCAAATAGACTTTTAATGTGTGCCGGACGTTCATATGAAACATATAATCAATAAGTGACATTATTATGATTATCTGAATAGTTAATGGAATGCTGTACCTCCATCATATCTTTAATAATTCATTAATACCCTTTACCTTTAAATTGTTATAGCTCTCGAAATGTTCTTATAAGACATTGAATTCTTTAGAACTAATTATTCTTCCTACCTCAAGGTAGTCTTAACTCTTTGCAGTTACATAAATATATCGTATTTAGTAATACAGGAGCGACTTCTTTATCCAATCCTTTCGCTGTGCAATCTAACATGCCTATATCTCTTTGATCAAGGAATTTTAACCTCTCTAGAGGAGTGTCCTATTTTGTAAAGTTTGTGGCGTCTTTAAAATATACATATATTTTAGATTGTGTGAAGTTTAATTTATTTAATTATAAGAATACCTTAATTTACATAAGTGTCACACATGAGATCGTATGTGCTAATACGTCTTAAGTTCATATATGTGAATAATAATGCATATTTACATAAGCTTATCTCAATGATATAGACACTAAAATTTTAAAATAAAAAAATAAAATTTTCTTTATTGGGAGATTGACCGTACTCGACTCACTAACTCATCCCATAATCTATACTCACTCCTATAGCGTATAATTTCTATGGTTTCTACTGCCTTATTAGCTTTTATTAGCTATCTATAATGAGTTATTATAGTCACTATTATCTCGTTTTACTATAATTACAGCTATTCTGGTCAGAGATCTATATATACCTTGTCCTATTAGATCCTGGATGTGATATATATAACTCCCTAGTAGTATAAGGTGACGCCGCCTCGCTAATAAACTCATATCTATCTTAATATAACTTAAATTATTTGAATTAAAATATTCAACTATCCAGAATTTACATACTCCTCTATTACACTCTTATTACTCAAATAAACATCACTTCATATCTATTATCTTATTAACTTATAACCATAATTTTAATTCATTCGACGCATGATATATCTATATAATAACGTAATCTCACCTATGTATTGACAACATTTAAATCCATATATTGCTTTGTGTCTGAACCACAATTATATATATCATAATATTAATTTAAAAAGTCTAACACAATATCCATAAGAAAATACTTAATAATTCAATAATAATTAGATGACAAGTATATGTGTAGTGACTCTAAAAGAAAGCTGGGAGTATCTCTGTTATACAGATCGAATTTTGCAATTATATTAACTATCTGCAACAAGCTTATTATAAAATATGTAGATTATTTAAATATATAATCATTAATAATTAATTAATAATAAGTTATATATATATATATATATATGATATTAATTATATATTATATATGATAATAATATAAATTATATATACTATATATTTAATACGTTGGGATTAATTATGATATTATAGTATTCATATAATTAATATCATGATTTATTTTACTTGGAAATATGTTTCAGAATTGTAAACTTGCTGTAATAAAAAATTATATATATATAATAGTATATATTAATATAAATATATAATATATTATTATATATTATACTATATTATAATAGTACTTATTATACTATCATATATATAGAATATATATAATATATATATATTATATTAATCCCCATATATATATATATAATATTAATATATTAATAGTAGTAATATTATTAATAATATTAATTATATAATATTATAATAATATATATATATATATAATATTTATTAGTATATATATAATATTTATATATATATATATCTATATATAATATATATATATTAATATTTTATATAACCGATATATTCAGGAGAGAAATATATAATAGTGTAATCAAAACTATTTTAAAACATTCTTTACCAATATATATTAGATAAAATAAATATATATATAGATAATAATAATAATAGTATTATATATAACTATATAAAAAATTATATAAAATAATATATAATATATAAGAAAGATAAGCATATACAATATAATATATATTAATATAATATACAATATTATATATATAAAATATAATACTAATATATACTATAGTATATATATCACTAAATAAAATATGAAATATATATAAAAAATATATAATATATATAATATACCCGTTTCTTATATAAAATAATATATATATATAAACAATAAAAATATAAAATAGAAAAAAAATTATAATTAATAAATTAAATAATAATAAAAAATAGTATAAATATATATTACACATAAAAAAAAATATAACAAAAATCAAAAAAAACCTACCAATATATATATTAACACAAAAATAAAAGTATCATAATATATAATATATAAATAATATACTTATATAAATAAATAATACTATATAATAAATATACATATATATATTAAAATATAGATATATATATTATATATATACATCATAATAATTAATATATAATATCTATATATATATTATATATATAATACTATAATTATAATAATAAATAATTACTATAATATAATTAGCATGTTGGTGGTATATATATAATATATATATATATATACTATTATTTTTAATTATTATATAATAATTATAATAATACTATATATAAATATACATAATAATATATACATAATACATATACATATACTAATAAAATATATATCATATTATATAGAATATATATAAAATATATATATATATATATATATATTATAAATAATAATAAAAAAATATCTATTGTGTACGTATATAAAAATATAATTTATATAATATATATATCTAATAATAAATAATATATATAATATATATAACTATAATTATAAATACTATAATATAATCATAATATATATACTATATAATATAATATATATATATGTACGTATCTATTAATATATTATATATATATATTAATATATATATATATATATTAAATTATATATACTAATATACTATATTATATTATATAATATATATCAGTATAGTATAGGCCTCTTGGTGGGCCAAAGGGATGGAAGGTCTTCCCATTCCACCCAAGTGGGGGGGTAATTCCATGCTAGATCCATAATAGGCCGACGTGCAAGTCAAAGTTAATAGGAAAATAGATACTTTACCTGGAGTACATATAGAGATTGAGATTGTGGTTAAGTTAGAGAGGTGTCAAGAGATGGATACAGAAAGGGGTAAATGTTAGAAAGAGAATCGCACGAGAGCCCTCACAGAGAGGTCTCTGACTATGAGAGTGAGCAGTGTCCATTGGTAAATATCGAAATTATAATAAATGCAGTATTCTTTAGAAAAGGAGACTGGAGATATTAGTGAGAACAGGAGAGTTTTTAAGACGAAAAGTCCTAAACTCTACATTTCCAAGGAGAGCCGAGTGAGTAAAGAACCACTTCACAGATGTGTGGGACATACTCCATTTAGAGAAGAAGCACCTAAAAGAAGCAAGGAACTAGCGTGAGTGAAGAAATGATTGACTGGAATACCGGAATACTAATTTTTCCAGATGCAGAAAGATTCACTAGAAAATAAAACATGAAGAATAAGAAAGACTGACAGGTTTTGAATTTGCCCTCGAAGAAGATCGTTCTAGTGTATAGGAAGATTTGTTGTGAAGAGGAATTAGGTGTGGCTTTGAAGCATGGAATAAACAACTTTGTTTCCAATACCCCAATTAGAAATTCTAAAGATCAGATGTTACGTCTCTCCAGAATTTCCTCTAGCGTCTAACTAATTCTTCTGGGAGGATCTTCCAATAGAAAGAGATAGAAGGATATGTCGATCAAGCATAGAATGGATAGTGAAGAGCCATACAACACCATTAATGAAAATAAAAAGAGAGTGGGGCAAGGAAAGACCCCTGAGGAGACCCACAAAGATACGAAAAAGAGTTAGAAATCAGATTTCAAAATGTTTCACAACGAAAGATTTGCCAAGGCGAATTACAGAGCAAAAGATAGAAGAACAGTAAGATTATATATAATAGTATATATATATATATATATATACATTATATATATATATCATAATATATAATTATATTTATTAAAAACATATATATAAATGTATATATAATATATAGTAATATTATAATATATATATATATATATATATATATATATGTATACATAATTATCTATATATATAATATATATATAACTATATATATATATAATGTTATATATATATATATATATAATAAATATTATATATATAATATATTATATAGTATATTATTAATATATAATGAATATATATATATTAATTAATAATATATAGTAGTATATTAATAATATATAAGTATATATTATTATATATATACTACATAATATGTATAATATATTATACTATATATATATACTATATAATAATATATTATACAGTATATATAGAAGTAATATAGTATTATATAATAATACTCATATATTATATATAATATATATATATAAATATATATATATATATATAAATATTAGGATATGAAATATAATATATTAATATATATAGCTAATATATATATATATATATAATATAAAGATATTAATAACTTATATATATATTATATATTATATATATAATATATTATAACATATTAAAATATATATAGTATATATTATAAATATCATCTAACTTTTAAAATACAAACAAGGGTAATATATATGAATCAGATACATATAATACATATATAAAATAATACTATATATATAATACTAATAAATAAATAAATAAATAGATATACTAGTAGTATAATATATATATATATATATAGATGATATATATATATATATATATATATATATATATTATAATAGATTATATAATAATAATAATATATATAATATAATTATATATATTAAGTATATATGAATGTGTGTGTGGTGGGTGTTCGTGTATGGCTGGTGTCCTGTGTGTCTGGTGGTCGTTGTCCCTGTGTGTCCTCTATGGGCTTAGTGCTGGGTGTATGTGTGCCTGTGTGTACCGGTAATACTAGTAATAAGGTTAAGCTTAAATTCTCCATATTTTTAAAATGTTGAAGAGATTCTTTTAAATAAGGGTCTGCTAGCATATGATTCAAGTGAATGGACTTTTTAAGCAGTCTATGGTTCATACGTGCTTAGAGTAAAATATTATAATTTAACATCTGAACAATTTTCAAAGTTTCAAAGAACGAGAGAGATATTGTGTTTAACTACTTATCTTACCTAAGAATTTTCATTTAAATAAATTCCTATAATAAATAATATGTAAATAAACCATTATTAAATAAAAATAAATCATAAATAAAGTTGCATGAAGACTAAATAATACAAAAAATTTTAATAAAATAAAAATAATACTATAAATAATAGAATAATAAATCATAATAAAATAATAATATAGTAAATATAAAAAATAATAAATAAATAATAATTAATATAATAAAATATAATAATAAAATAAAATATAATAAAATAATAATAATAGAATATAATACTATATAATAATAAAATATAATATAATTAAATAATAATCTAAATAATTATAATATAAGTATAATGAAAATGACAAAATAATATTATAATTTTATTAATTATTATTAATTATGTAATTAAGTATTCAGAATATATTTATTAACTTATCTAATTATTATTATATATTATATTATATATATATATAATTGATGAGCAGTTGCTGCTAAACATTAATTATTGTTTTTCACTAAAATTAATTCTATGCATTTTTTTTATATATATAATTATTAAGACAAACCATTAACTATTACCAATTCAAAGGAGTATTTATTAAAAATTTTATTATTATTAATTGATTATTATTATTAGTATTATCATAATTATATTATAATTAATTATTATTGATCAGAAATAATATATTATTATTTTTTATATATTTGATAAGTAAATAATTTATATACTTTAATTTACATATAATAAAAACCATTGAGCAGAATAATTTGAGGAATTATGATTTCCCTAAAAGCTTTGGTAACATATTATTTAGAATGTAATAATAATATATAATACTTATAATAATAATAATAATAATAATATAATAATAAATAAATAATAATAATATAATATAATTTAATATATAAATAATAAATAATAAGATAATAATAAATAATAATAATTATTATTATTACTAACAAAATAATACTATTATTAATAATAATTAATAATAACAATAATAATAATAATAATTATTATATATTATTATTGACAATTATTATTATTATTATTATATTATATGAATTATTTATTATATTATTTTTATATATTATATATATTATTAATGTATGATTATGAATATGATTATGATTATGAGTATGATTATTGGATTTATTTTATTATTATTATATTATTATTATTATTATTATTATTTATTATTATTAATTATTTTATTTATAATCTTATTATTATTATAATTATTATTTGTATTTTTACTTTTATTATTATTGTAATAATAATTATTATTATTAATTATTCTATTTATATATATTATTATATGATATTATTATTATATATATATATATTATATTATTATATTATTAATTATATTATTATATTATATTATCTATTATTATATTATTTATTATTTTAGTATATTATTATTATTATTATTATTAGCTTTGCAAGCCTTTTCAAATTTCCAAAAGGTATCAATCGCCTCAAGATTGATTTTCTCAAACACTATTGTGAACAAGAGCTTTTTGAACTTTTAATCTAGTATTTCGCCTACTCACTTCAGTTATCATCAGAGACGAGTTCTAGACTAAATTAACAAGTGATAAAACAAAATAAATGTTATTTAAATATAATTATGTAAAGTTACAAATTATAAAATTTAATAACTATCATTAAATCTAAAATCCTAAGAACTAGGATTCGTTGTTCAATGAGTGTTAAAGAAGATCAGGAGAGAACTTATTTCTAGCTGCCACCAAAACGTTACATTCTTAGATGCAAAGAGGCAAAGCCGGAGATGCCTCTTCCAATATGAGATAATCGTGGGTGAGATATACGTGACTATCATCAACCATGTAAAATTCAGATCCCTATAACAGCTTTGGCGGTACTGAAAAGACGAACTCTTCACCGGACGTTTGAAGGTACGGATATTTACACCACGAATGTCTTATTTTCAATCGTCTTGCCAGCATAATTCAAACCCCTCTTTTGAAAGGGCGTAATAGTTAGTGGCTGGAAAAAGGCTCAGTTGTTGTTCTTTGGAAAAAAGTAGGAGGACTAATTATTATTTCTATAATTATCAGTCTGAACCACCGCTTTGTCAGTTTCTTTATTTACTGGGATGCCAACAAGAGATTAAATAATGCAGAAGTTGAAATTCGTTTTTCCGTTATTGAGCCTACAAAATTCTTTTGAATCTTGGAAACCAAAGGTTTCCAAGAAGATCGAGTATTCAGAGCAAGAAGTGCACTTTTATGATCAGAGGAGTTGGTATATGTTTTATCCTCTTTAAGGGCTAATATCTTGGAAAGTGCTAGAATCTGGGCAGCTAGTTCAGCTGTAAATTGAAAAGAGCAGGATGAAAGAGAGTACAATAACAAGCCATCCGAAATGATGACAGATGTTCTGACTCCGTTTTTTGTCTTGGGGCCATAAATGAACACCTTCACGAAATCTGCATGAAGGTAAAGGAGAAAGGAGATCTCAGCCCTGATTTAGGTGGAATGGATATCGTATTTCGGGTTTGACAACGACGATATCCTACACACCTTCCCAGCTGGGTATAACCACATATCGCAATCGTTTTTGTAGATGTCAAAAGAAGCCCCTTACATTGCATCAAATCGTTTCACTATCAATCGTTAGCAACATACGGGGAACCATTACGAAAGCTTGGTTCCAGAGACGTTGATGGCCAGATCATTCACGTAAATGGAGAATTAGGCTGGATTTGAGAGGTTGTAGACAGCGTCATTGAGTCCCAGGGTGAAGAGTTTCACACTGAGAACACTACCATGTGGACTCCCTTTTCCATGAGAAATTGAATGGATCGGATGGAGTTGCATCTCACTTGGAAGAACTTGCTGGTCAGCAGCGTCCAGAGAAAAGAGAGGAGCTGGTATTTCAGGTTAATAAATGAAGTTTCTGCAAGACCCCAATCTCTATTTGAAGTCATGCGCAGATTCAAGGTAGAATGTGGTTAAAACTTTCTCGTTGTTTGAAAAGAATTCTAGAATATTATGATATAAGCGAAGAAACGGTTCGGCAGTAGAGCTGTGTCTCCTGAACTCAAAGTAGAGAGAAGAAATAGTATCAAATACTCGCGAGTATAATTACGCCTCTCTATCAGAACGGAGCGGAGTTGAAGAGCTCTCTAAAAAAGATATTTACATCCAATACAGGCTTAGTTTAAATAAGTCCAACATTGTCTAGTTAATAATAAACCTAGTCTTGCTTTTGCACTGGTACTAATTACAATATCTTATGCTCGTTGATGAAAGCATAATTGCTAATTTTAGACTTTAGCAATTACCTTTTGGAGTGTGTTAAATTGGGCTAACATATAATTTTGTGCATGTCTATAAATACAGGAACGTGAATAATATGTACCGTCTCATTAGACTAGAAAAAGCGCATAAAAGTTATTGAGATCAGTCCACGCTCTCGGAAGTATCACAATCTTTTACTATTATCTCTGATCTTCAGTAGCTTAAAAACTCTTTAAAATCTACTCTGGCATCACTCAATGATAAAATTTAATAATTTTCTTGTTACTTCACTACAACGGTCGGTAGGTTGAGTGAATAATCATTTTTCAGAAACATGATATTTAATGATTTAATAGGATTTATGATCTTTATTATAAATACCAATAAGATTTGAGAACTTTGGCGGTTCCTATGTTGGTTGCGGATCTCCTTTCAGATTATGATCTTGCTTATATTTATATCTCTTACTCATATAATGTAAAAGTTGAGTTGTCGGATTTTTAATATCTTCAAAGCACTTCATTTATCAGAAGAGAAAACAATTTTATATATACGTTTTTTTTTATATTAAATTATTTATATGTTCTTTATAAAATTTATTTGTTATTAAATAATATTTTTATCTTGACTTTGTTCAATCACAAGAATCTTTTATTAATAATTTATGGTCTATCTTCAATAATAAATAATGATGATGTAACTATCTTTTCAATAATTGTTCTAGGACGTTTTTTCACTAAAGCGTATAGTCGATTATAGAATGCAAATAAAATTCTCATATAGGAGTCTAAAATAAAAAATAAATGGAAATGACAACCATAGGAATAGCTCTACCTTTATCAATGCTTTTAGAAAAACTATGTATAGTTAAGAAGTTCAATGAACTCTTATATTTATTATATAATCTAATTTTACATCGTAATAAGTATAAAAATCAAGGGATATTTAACGTTATAATCATATTGTAAAATTTATATGTCACATAAGCCTCTTTAGATTTTTTAAAATGAGCAAATTGGGGAGGATAATTATTTTACCGCACTTACCAGCTTTCAGTTTTTCCGACGTCGTGAAATAGCAGAAAAATTTGCCTGGAGGAGAAATGGACCAGAAATTTATGTTTTAAATTCTGCAGACTGCCCACTTCAATCTATATAAGCTAAGTAACATTTATATAATATCTTATTTTATCATTTAATGTAGTCTATATTATAACTATCGATGAATAAAAATCAAATTCTCCTATTTTTAAAATATAAATATATTATAATCGTAAAATACGTTCTATAGTTTTTAAGTTTTCTCAACGCATCTTCCTTCAGTTCTGCGTCTCTCTTCACTCACGCTTATATCGTCCTACCATTTTATGGTAGTTTTAACCTATTAGACGGTAGAAAATTAGCATCTGGAATGCTCAAAACCTTATGGATAAGAAACCTTAAAATTATTAACTTGTTCTTGTCATATCTTGTCATTGTTATAATATTATTATTATTATAAATATTAATTATTATTATATATTAATTATTATTATTTTAGGATTTTATATATGATGTAATTATTATTTCTCACATTCTAGTTTGTATTAATTATTATTTTAAATCCTTGAGTAAAAAATCATGACATTAAAAAGTCTACTCTCTTTTACATGTTAATGTGAAACGATTTCATTGTCTATATTATATTAAAAAATATTAATTAATTTATATTAGTTTATTTAATTATTATTATTTATTTTAAATATATTCATTATTTTTTACAATTTATAATATATATTATTCTTGATTTGATTCTTTAATTATTTATTATTTTATTTGATTAGTTATTAGTTTATTTATCTGTGATTGACTTCAAATCGTAGATAAAGCACATGAAGATACTTTTCGTGCTATTTTTATCTTTGTTCTTGTTAATAAGTTATTCTTTGGAGACATAATTTTGTCTTGCTAAAGTGGGCTAAACATCCAATAATGGCACATCACAACTAGTTATGCCTAGGACATTTCTGTTCTACTTTTGGGTTAGCTCGCTTTCTATAGATTGTATCGGGCTCTAAGCAAATTACATGTGGACTAACAATTGGAGTGAAAGTAGACTTTTGGTTTTGCGAGTTCGATATTTTTGTTGTGAATATGACCACGACAAATAAATATTATAGATATAAGTTCAGTGCTTCTATACGACTTGAAGAATTATTCACTAAACTACTTTGGCTTCTAAACTCAAGAATTTGTTATTAAAGGAAATAATTTCTTTTTATATATAAGAGATACTACATTTTTTCATCAGTGTTTTAATTCAAATAGTTTAGTATAATAAACACGAAACCATATTTATAAGCACGGAATCCGAATCATTCCTCGAGTCGTTACTTATAATTAACTTAGAACTGAATCCAGTACATCTACTAATAGAGACTGAATCGAGAGAACAATAAAAAATAATTTTATGAGAGGCAATATTTAAATCATACTGACAATTATTATTGACATTATATATAATTAATAACTATTATTTTATATTATCATAAGTAAATCGTATAAATAAAGCTTAAGAGTAATAATTAAAACCGACAATATTGTTAATACATTGAAAAGAAGGTAAACAATTTTAATAATAATATTCAATATCCAGAGTAAGTAAAGAGACTCGGAGACGAGAGCACAGTTGAATTAAAAACTATTTAGTGAGCTTTTTAATTTTTAAATATTATTTCTTTATATATTACCTTTCTATAATTAACTTTTTTATTTCAAATTCTACTCAACAATATTTGGTTGATAATATTTAACATAACCAAAAAATTATTATGAATCTATAGGCAGCACAAAAGCATTTTCTACTTTATCACGAAGTAAGTTGACTAGCAAATGTTTTTACAAGGTGGCTATTTTTTTAATATATGCACACAATGTGTGTTAAAGTTTCGAATGTGTACGCACTTTGTTTATAGAAGGATATTTACATACATACTAGGGCCAACAAGTTACAAGCGGCGTCATTGATTTCTTATAAGAACGTTTTGCTGTAGTCAAAAGAGCCACGCTTGCGTCTACTTAATGACAAATGAATGTGCACACAATATGTGAATGTGTGTGTGTAACAATATTTGGTTGTATTAAATGTGTAAATTAATCTCAACTCAAATATTAAAATTATCTATTCATGAAAAAATGAGCTTATATTTATTTTTTAATGAAACAAAGATATATACATGAATGTATGATGATGTGAAAATGATTGAATAAATGTGCATACTCTAAAACTCTTATTAATAAATATTATACCTGATTATAAAGTAATTCCTAATATAATAATATCTGACATGGGTGAGACTTATGTTTATAATGAGTAAACTTCCTCATGTGAGACGTTAACAATAAATATATATTTTTTATAGAAAAAATATTATTTACAGGATAAAAGTAACGATAATATAATAATATTAGATATCTTTAAATTAATAATATTCAAAACTACTGTTATTATATAAATTAATAAATTTTGGTATTATAAAAGTGCAATCGTAGGCGAAAATATCTGCCCACTAGTACGAGCCATTACCTTATAGACCTGAAGCTATAGAAACCTAGAGAGTGGTGTGATTGATGTCAGGTACCTATAGATTAGTTTTTGTTTTCTAGTAGGTAATGAGAGGTAGCAAATTCCTCTATTGAACTACGATTTATCATTTAATAAACCACTGTCTAGGCAGAACATTATTAATACGTTTATAATGTTATTTCCACATAAGTACTTTCTTATTATTGGGCCTTTGTCGTTATTTTCAAGCAAATTGCATATATAATATATATATAACTAGATTATATTAAGTTATAATTTATATTACCTATATAATAAAATATCTATATTAAATATTTATATTAATGAAATATATATATTAAGTATAATTCATATATTATATTATATATAAAGTTAATATAAAGTATATATTAATTATTATGATTAATTAATATATATATATTATATATATTATGTTATTATATATATAATTATATATAAATATATATATAATATATATATATTTAATTATAATAAATATTTAATATATATAAATAAAAAGTAAATTAGAATAGGAGTGCTTTTATTGAGAAGTGTATCCTTGAGCAAGAGAGGGGTACGTTGTTGATATAGACTATTATAAGCAATATAATTATTTATCAATGAGCATCTTGTATTATGAGACTTAGCAATATTATCAATTTCAGGCCTGAAATTTAAGTTCCGCATGTCCAAATATAACGATTTTAAACTTCGTTGAAAAAGTAATTCAAGGTTATGAATAACAAAATTAGAAAATATCTGAAACGAAATCGGAAGGCAAATTACTTAGGTCTTTTATAATAACGCTCTTTTAATTTATTATTATTTATTTTTTTATTTATATATTACTATTTAATTTTAAACTTAAATTTATTGTTATATTTATACACTTAATTAATAATTTTTATGTTTATCATGTTATATTTATTATTTTATTTCAATAACTTTATATTTCTATGATTGTTTTAACATGTTTGATGGTGGCAGTTTATTGTGCCACACGATTATCAAATTATAATTATTAGATTTATATTTTACCGCTGATATTGGTTATAGGCTTTTATAGGGAATTAAAGTACTAACACTTTGTAAGTTCCGACAATATAACATATATGATTAATGATAAGATAATTATAAAATTACCTTAGAAATCAATATAAATTCATTTACTAATAATAGGCTTTATAATAGGAGTTATCATACAGGATTTTATATATATGCAGCATTTATTGTAGATAATTATTGATTACTTAATTGCAATCCTTAAGAGATATTATTTTTTATAGGGGAATGATTCATTAGAAGAATTGACCGATTAGATTTAATAAATAATTCTAAATAAAATAATCAACTTGCCCTAATTATAATCAATTAAATAAAAAAAAGTAGTATTATAAATAAATTTGCATTATATCTTATGGTTCGACGAAGTTCGTGATACTTTTGAGATATTAATTGAGCTCATTTTAATCACACATAATTTATATTGACTACACATTAAGTAATTGTACATTAGTACAATGAATAGTATTAAATAAATTAATAATGGCAAACGAAAATGAAAACATAAATAAATACTTTTATATTTCACTTAAGTATCTTTAATAAAATACTAGAATAGACATTATTATAAGATTATATTAAATAATATATATTTAATATATAATTTATATACATAAATATAATAATATATATATAATTAATATAAATATTACATTATAATAATATAATAATTACTATTAAATAATAATTATAAATATTAAATATAATATAATAATCATATTAAATTTTACTAATATATATACCCTAATTTTTACTACGTTATTGAAGGTATTTTATTAATTCTTAATAATAAAGGCTTGTAATAGATTATTATTTAAATATAATACTTATATAGTATTATTTTATTTATTTGATTATTGTACTTACTACACTTAATTATATTAACATTTTAAAAGTCATAAATTATATTATTTTTATTATTATTATTCATAATTATTATTCCTATATATTATAAGTAAATATTTAATTTATTTTAATTTTATATATTTATATTATTAATATTATAATTCATTAATTTAATACTCATATTATAATGATTTATATATTAATTATTCATTTATTTATTAAGTTTATATTTTAATTTTATATTATTATATATTATATATATTATATATAGTATTATTTTAATTTATATATTTATATTATAATTATTAAAATGTTATAAATATATTAATTTTTCTCTCTAATTATCACTTGATTAATATTGAATAATAATTATTAAGTTATTATTGTGATTATTATTTATATATATTTAAAGTGTATACTTATTATAGTAACAATAATAGATTATTGACTTTTATGATGGTTTGTCTAAAATTATAAATAGTTAATTCAATAAGCAAAATATATGATTAAATATGACATCTTTCAAGCAGAGTAATAATTAAATATTATTAATAAATAACCTATAAACTAAAACAATTCCGTTGACTAATGCCGTAAAAATTGAGTATATTTATGGGGGTCTTAATTTAATCTCGTAGCATAAATTATATATCATATCACTACCTTATATTTTATATCACTACTATCATACATATATATGCAATACATATTATATATAACGGGTGGTTAAACGTAAGTAGTTGAAAATAAATCCAGTAGTGGATTTAAAAGTATTTAACTTGCAAATAAAGAGGAATTTCACACACCTATAGTGCATTGGTGTTGTATCAACATCAATCTTTTGAAAAATCTCTGTTACTTGGTATGTTTAGCAATGAAATTACTCAATTGCTATTAAATATAATGGTACTTGTAACAAGAATTTTTTGTATAAACCGAGGTTCTACCATTGAACTTAAGTAATCTGATCAATTAAATTATTATGTAAGAACATTAATAATTATTTTATTCATTTAGAATAGACTAATCTATTTAGTAATCATTATATTGAATGTAGCGAATAGTGTTTTTTAATTGTATTCTATCGTATATCAATCATTTTTATCTATTAAATTTCAAATTAAAAATCTGCAACTGTGTGTAATGTGTATTATCATAAATACGATTTATAATAGGCTTGCAATTAATGCTCGGGTTAACTAGTTATCAATACTGTATAATTTCATCTATATATTTATCTAAATTTATTATATGAATTTACATTAGATTTTATTATTATTTAATTATCTATATATATAGTATTATATTATTCAGTTAATTATTTATTTATTATATTAATTATATTATATTAGTTGATTAATTATTATTATATTATTTAATTATTCATTTTAATTGATTGTGTTATTATTATTATGTTAATTATATTATTATTAATTAAAATTAATTATGATTAATTATTATTTAATATATTTATTTATGTATTATTTTATATTATTATTATTATTAATTATTATTAGAGTACATTAATAACTTTTTTTAAATTAACTTGAATTTATATTAGATTATTGTTTAAAATTATATTATTATTATTATTATTAATTTTTAAATTATATATAACGTCAATTTTAATTAATGTTATTTACAATAATTAGATTAGAGTTCTAATTAAATAAATTATATTTGAGGTCATAACTAGCTACCAACAAATTATGATATTGCTAGATATAAGTACCAACTTTATAACTACAATACCCCTAGATATTAATACCAACTTTAATTGTGATGTCCCTTCTTTTATTATTGTATTAATCGTGATAGCTAGTTTACTAATGTATTTATACAATTAGACTAATTTGACAAGTAATTATAACATATACTACTTGTTTTCTTAATAACTATTTTCCTACTAACATTTATTCTCATCCTCTTCAATAATGAAGGAGGATATATAAAAGTATATAGTAAAAATAAAAAAATTCAACATTTATATATTTAGTACTAAATATAATATTAAGAAATATTACTAAGTATTAAATGATAAAAAAAACATTTTTTTTTATTTCTATTATTACTATGATTTTAACGGAAATTTAAAAAAGGAGCAAATAAAAAAATTAAATGAAATTCTAATAATAATTATCTGTAAGATTAATTATGTTATGATATTAAATTATATTAATATTATTCAAATCAATAAACGTATTAAATATTATATTATATATTATATATGATATATTATATATACTTATAATATATTTAATTATCTTAACTATATATATATATTAAATGATAAGATATTTTATGTTTATTTATAGTATATATATTTAATAATTATTATAACTATATTATAGTAGCATAAATATATATTAGACTATTATATATTATACTATTAATTTATATATTATAATTATATATTCATTTAATTAAGTATATTAATATTATTAATTTAAGTATAGTATTATAGTATATATACTATATATATTATTTTTTAATATTATAACTATATTCATATATATTTATAATATAATATATATATACTATATATTACTACAACTTTCTCCCGCCATTTATGCGGCCGTGTTTTGGGTGAGTTGAAGCTCTAGGTGTTCACTTTGATATAAAACTTGTGCTTTAATGTTATTTCTCTTATTTAGGGGTCCAAAAAAATGTAACGTAAAGATCAATATAATATACTAATAAACTTCTATGAGTTCTACATAATATATACAATATAAATATTATTAAGAAATATTTTATATCGAAATTGAGGGTAACGTTAAATCACTTTTGTCTTGGACATATCATTCCACTCAGATTCACAGAGAGCTTTTGTTAATGTGGCTAAAATGGCACGCTTCAAAATATGGCACATAGAGGAGATATGGTTGCATTATACCTTAGCGTTTGACTGATTAGAACGTGTATATATTGATTTCTATCTGCTCAGATACCTCCAGTTATCATATGAAGCGGTTCTTATTCTCACAGTCACTCTGCGGTAATAATATGTTCTTGCGTGAAATATCGATCTTTGTAACGCCCTTATTGTCCGCTTGTTAATTTACCACGTTATTAAGGGAGGGGTAATGGTGAGGGAGCGCGGACTCCAGTTGTTACACTAACCGCTGACGTTACAACTTTTTTTGGATTTTAGCGTTAAATTTCTGAGTGAGAGTCTATTAAGAAGGCGTTAACTGCTTTCTTTAGAATGGTCTCCATAGGAGTGTACGCTTTCACATACTACCCAAATTTTTTTTACCCTTCTTCCTTTCTCGGCGCTAGCGAGTTAGACGAGTTAATCGCCCCGTATCAGTATCTCATTTTTCTATAGTATTTAAGCCGTTATACTCTCTTGTAATGTAGTCCATTACGAGGTTGTGAAAATTTTGCGTGACACCGTATTTTATGCCAGAGTGTGGTATGTTCATCCTGCGCGAGAGCAAATTCCCAGCATTTTCGATAATCAGAATATCGCTGTTCGTCTTCTTACTCTGTGTTCCAAAACTATATGAGTGTTCGCCGGCTAAAACGCTTCTCCATTCTTATTATGTTTCTCCAATAATGTTGTTTTATATAATTAACAGCGCAAGTTAAAATGGGGTTGTTAGACATATTGGGAAAGACTGCAAAGGAATCAGAACCGTCGTGTATGGTATCCGGTTATTCAAAATGCATCTCTTTACTTTCCAGCTACATCGTTTGTTTTTGATGAATACAATTGTATTTCTTTCGCAATCTTTATTTGTTCTCTATGATGTATTCGTCATTCTTACTTGGTCCTTTGCCTGCTTTCGATGTAAAGAATACAAACAATGATCACCCGAATAATTTAGTGGTCTTCTTCCTGCCCTCGCCAATTTGAGAGGTCACCTGCAATCGTGGCGTCAGTCACCAACCTATATCGAGGAATTTGTTCGTTTCCTACTCGCATTCTGGGTACTCAACGGGTCAGGTGAACTTGTCTTTTTATCTTTCTTTCTCTATGAGTTGATTAGTAGAGATGTATTAATATATATTTTATATTCATTATTATAGAAGATTAATTAGCACGATTTTTATATATAATTATGTTATTTTAAATTTTTTTTTTAATTAAAATCTTATTTTTTATTAATACAAACCAGTCCATATTATTATTATACATATTTCTGTATTTTTGATAGAGAGATGGTGCGATTGCGCCCGTGAGGGTGGTATCAAATATAAAGCTGCTATATATTATATATTAGACTATATATTTTAGCTTATGTATTACTAGAGCTATAAGAGTAATATACTGCTAACATATTTTCCCATAACTTATAACAGCTACGCCTAAATATAGTAAAATGGTACTGAATTAATAATTAATTTAATCTATAGTGTTGTAATGTGGGTTTCCAGATTATTTTGAGACCTAAGAACTTTTAAAATATAAGTATTATAGTTACACTTAAAAACTTTGCTGATAATTATATTAGAATTATTACACTTATTTTTCCTAGCAACAAGAAAATCAGAAACTATTGTGGTTGTGCCAAGAAACCCGGACTCTGTTAATCCCTTGGGTTATAATTTTGTTAAAAATATTTTTCAAAAACTTCTTTCAAGAACCTATACTGCTTAATATGAGCAATTTGTTTCAGCACAACCCTTCTCCTAAATATTAATCTATTTTTGGGAGAAACTTGGAGATCGACAGCTCAGATAGACGTTTGTGCTAGAGTAGATAATACAAACAAGTGTTTACGCGAGAGGACGACTCAGAGAACTACTAAAAAAGAACGATATCGCGTATAGAAACTCAGAACTTCTTATTGAATATTTTATGACTGGCTCTGCACACATATTTGAGCATTGGTGCAAAAGCCGGAACTGGTGTAATTTCCAACTAATCATAGTGGACGTAACTATTAAAATTTGTGTTTTACATAGATTTTATTAATTATAGAATATTTGAGGTACTAATATTCAATATAAGGCTTTTTTCAACAGGCTATATATGGGGTATATTTAACTCGAACTCTGCACTGAGTAAATTTTCAGGCGCGACGGTTTTGTCAACAGTCTGGGAAACAAATGTAGGATCGCTGAGGCGCTTTCAGATTGCGTAGCGGGAGGAAATACGTGGTGAGATTACACTAATCTTTATTTAACTTTGCTCTTGCTTGAGCAGTAGATTTAGTTATCCAGGGATCAATCATCTTTTGTCTGTCGTATGCATAGTGGTCAAACACAGTATTGCTACGTCTTTTTTCAGTGAGGGTCTGCTAGGCGTCCATGATCGTATCGCCAGCATGGTGTATGGGCTACAAAGCTTTTTAAGTCCCATAGTCTAGTTTATAATGCAAAACTATTTGTAGTTGTTACATTGTTAGTTAATCTAATTGGTTAAAATAAAAAATTTAAGGTACATAACTAAAGAACTTTTATAAAAGTCAAAGATGATTAAGACCTATATCATTTTATATTAATATCTTACAAATTGTCTAATTCTAAAATCTGTATTACTATGTTTATATATCTTTATGTTATTTTCTTACGTGATTCATCTGGCAGGTAGTTAAACTTATGAGCATTGACTTCGATTGAATATGTTGACGTATATTTTGTTTATTTTGTCTAAGTTTTTTCAGAATATAGTTGTGTACAGTCACCGTGAGGTATAGTTAATACTCTCAATGATGAGACTTTTTCATTGTAATTTTGATTAATGTTTATTCTGTTTGTGAGAACAAATAGTTAACTACACTGATCCGTTTGCCACTATCAACCACCGTGCCCACAATAGAGAAAAAATGCCACTCGAGCGCACTGGAGATATGAGTTGCGTTTGAAAATAATTCTTTATTGAGTGAGTGAGTGTGGTGTGTTATCAAGATCATTTCACGATACACAGAATAGAATAATGATATCGTTCAATGTAAAAGTGACAAAGATAAAGAAAATTATACGTGATAACTGATAAACAAAATGTGTATTCTTAAAAGATTAACAAACAACGTGGCTCTCTTCTCTCGTGCCAACAGATTTTGTGTATTTTAAAAAGATTAATATACTAAGGAGAGAAGTAAAAACCGACTATTTTACTACCACACGAAGCCTTTTTCAAGCGTTTCACAAAATCATCGATGTTTGAAACCACCGAAATCTGCCATGCCGCATAACTTATATATTGATTATTCTAACTGTATTCCTACTGGTCGTTTTTAATAATACAGGGTTCATAGTAGCGTTGCGCCGCTCAAGACAAATGTATCAATTTTCAGGCTTGTATAGATTGGATCAATGTACAGCTCCCGTTTTCTATTCTTTTATGAGAGAATATTATTACCGAAATAAGACTAGAGCTTTAATCTATTTTTGCAAGAAACTAGAGGGCTATTAGGAGAGTAGAAGAGAAACTTCTTTCTGTAAAGACGAATTCATTCGCTAACAATTTCCTCACATTGTTTGCGCGAGATAGTCCATTAAACGAAAGAGGTTAGGCACCTTGATAGGGGAGAGTGAGTGTTAGTGATTTGTGCCAGGAAAGTGTCTATGCAGCCACAGTAGCACGCTATATTGAAGGGGTCAGGCAGGAGCTAGGAAGCTTCATTTTATTTTGGGTTATGTTACTTTTTGAAGATCGTGAATTTTTTAAGGCTCTCAATTCTGTGGATATTAACTATACAAAAAACAATTTTTAATGTCAGAAGAAAAAAAATCATAATATTGTAGATCAAAAAAACTTTTAAAAATAACTTTTATCTAAAATAAAAGGCATGCCAATCCGACGTTAAGAGCTAAACGTATAAAACTCCCTGTTTATGTTTTGGCACTCGCGATTAATAAGAAATGAACCGCTGGTCTAAGCTATTACAGAGCTTGGCTTCATCATATACACTTTTAATAAACATTCTCAGAACTAACGACGAATGCGAAATTATAACAGAATTTGCATAATTCTCTACAAAGCTTTTCTTATCTAAAATTAGATTCCCACTTTTCGCTTATATTATTATAATAAAATAATACTATACTATATATAATAGATATTAAATATTATATAATATATTATATATTATATAATATATAATATCATATAAATATAAAAAATAATATACTTATAGTAAATATATTATATAATAAGTACTACTAGGTTACCAGACGTCGTCCCTATTTTCCGTGGATCCAGTCCCCGTTTTCAAACCATGTTCCCCCTCTTTTCGTCGGCTTCTCGTTTTTAATTGTCATTGTACCCGATATTTTAATGTAAAGCAGGATGAATAATGGAGATCGCAAATTTTTATGCATTATTTATCAGAAGACTTACGCTTGGTAAATCCATTATAAATCTGAAAATTTAGCACTGCAAAGCAGCATATAGGCTTAGGCATCGAAACTCGCTAATAAACTATAAAGCAGGATACAGACCAGCGAGAGCAAAGATGATCGATGTTACGCAATAACAAGCATATATCTAGTAGCATATTCACTATGATCCGGTCTTTTGAAATTTAAAGTACGAAGTATCTGAGCAGCGATTGGGCGTCCGGCGAGATCGACCATCTTAATCTGTAACTATAGGATAAAAAATAGCATAAGATCTCCTTTGATCGCGTCTGTGTGACCAGACGGTAAGCTAAGTTATTTTATTGTGGATTATCACAAATCAGTTATCAGAATCTATCTAGCATTATTAATATGTGACAATAATAGCGATAACTAGTATATTCTACGATATAGTATATATATATAATAAATATAATAATCTTAGACGGTTGCGTATATAAATTATAATAGTATCTATAGTAATATATATAATAGTATATGTAATAGAATATGAAGTGTTTACAGACATGTAGACTTTAGCTGTATCTATTCAAGGCTTTATGAGTTATTAGATATATATTTGCATTTTTCATTGGTATTATTTGAAAAAATGCAGGTAAATGTAATTTATTAAATAAATCTAAGCGCATAGTTAAAGTATTATAATTCCGTTATAACATCGTAAAGCCCCACGTGCCAATTTTTAACTTTGCCTCGAAAACTTGCTATGTTTCATGAAGTCATGATACAAAATAGGGATAAATTAAAAGGACTTATGAATTTAAAAACTTTTAACTTTGTCTAGTCATGTCTCTCTTTTCAAATTTCTTCTTTTTTAATCTATTTTTAAATCTTTGGGAAAAATGGTTGTGAACAGTAAACACTATTTTTGTGAGTCAAACACCCATCTTTTTTTAGTTCTTTTAATTGTTGATATTTTAATAGAAATTTACACTCCTGACCCCGTGCTTCTAACATGTCATTGATAACTTACATATAATATTTCCACAATTTTTATTTATGAAAAAAATTTTAAAAATTTTCGTTTCTTATTCGTGACCATGAAATTATGCTTCTTCAAGGAAAAAACTAAATGATTGTGAAATTGCCAGTACTTCACGGGTAGCACAATGATTCCATTCTGGCATAAATATAACTATATTATCGGCATTGTTAGAGGTGAGTTAATATTATATACGTATATGTAGTAGTATATCATAGACTAGTATATAAAGAACAAATATTAATATATATATAATATTAATATATAATTATATATATAATATATATATATTATATTATATAAATATATAATAAATTGCAAATGCCATAGACAGAAATGGGGTATTTCTATGGGGATATTTACGACCCCGAGTACCCCTTACACTATCCTTACCGCGTGACGTGGAGAAATAAAAGTAAAAAAATTTATGTTAATATTTATATTACTGCATTGAAATTTTATTTTTTATTAATAATTTTACTTATCAACATATGATAAGTTGAAATGAGTACTAATCAAATATGTTTTTTATCTTTTTGTTAACTATCATGTCTGCTCCTTATGACCTTCACTTGGTGTCGTTTGAGTCCGTTCTATTATTATTTTCTATCATATTAACATATATATTTTATATATTTTATATTATTATATTTTGTTATTATTATTTTAATTATAGATTATTGTATTTATATGTATTATATATTATATATAATAATATATTTAATATTTTATAATATATATATATTATAGATACGATATAATATATATATATAAATATTATTTTTAAGTTTATACAATATTAATTTTTTAATTATAAAATTGTTTATTACATGTTGAAAATTAAAATTAATTGTAACATATTTGGCTTCACAATGATAGGCCAAACAGTAAAATGTGTTTCATAGCGACCTTGATGAAAAGAAATCCCACATATGAATTAAATAGACATTACGTGAAATCATCATGTGTTTCGGTGCAATAAAGATATTTTCTCCAAACTAATATAGCATGAGGAAGAAGCAATATTAAACAGATCAACATTGGGCTCCCTGCTAAAACAGTAAAAGTGCTTTTGCGTGACCAGTGGCCGTCAAAGTTTTTCAACAACTCCAAACCGTTTTTCTAGGAAATGACATTTTTGGTGACAGAAGAACTTAAAATTAGGCCGCGGTGAAGGAAGGAGCATTTGCCTATCACTTAGTGGAACATAATCAATCTTTCAAACAACATGTCTAGTGATTAGCTCTGCAAGAAAATAATTAAAGACTGTTTTGACCGATCTAGTGTTACATCGTGCCCGTAACAAGAAGGCGGAGGCAATTGTAAATAAATGTCTCTATATACTGCAATAGCTAAGTTCGGAACTTGGTTCCAGACTGATTATTGAGAAGTCCATTTTATTTCGAGATATGATCCTGACATATATATATATAATTATTTTATCTCATTTGACAATTCTGTTTAAAAGATAATCCTGTCATTTTGATTTTTCTAACCTAGTTAAGTGACGAATGAAAACTTTTAGTAGTAAAATCATTGCCCTCGGAAACATCTAACACAAAATACTCTGTCATTTTTATCCCTTGAATCTGTTAATGAAAAATATGAATGGCAAAAGAAAAAAACAATAGCTCTCTGCGCAAAAAACTAAATTTGCAATATTTTATTTGGGGTTATCCGCTAGAAATGGGCGATAAACATAATGTTTTTTAACAAAAACGTGCCAAGGTAGGACACTATGGAGGAACACATTGGTTTATTTAGTTGGAATTTATGGTTATCTGCTGCATACTCATTATCACTGAAACACTATTCACAGACAGCTGCTGATTGCCTTCCCTATTGATATCTGAAGGCTCTTCAAAAATATAACATTTCTCATTGTTCCTATTATTTTATTATACAACCAGTAAAGAGTTGAAAATCTTAAAGAATTTTGTGAATTGTTAATTCAAGGCAATATCTAGCAATAATTAAAGGTATAGCAAAAACCCAAAGATGCTGCTCACTATCTCCCTGACAGCGGTTGATACGTCTTCTGAACAAAATTAATGCCCCCTTTAAAACATTTTTTGAGTCACAAGAAAAATGCCCTTGTGTGTGATAGAAACATATTTTGAGAAAATCCTTTATCTGAAGCATGGCTTTACTTATCCACAGTCAAGCGTAACGTTTATAGAGGGTATAGTTGAAAGAGATTGGAAGGGAACAGTAATAGTACCCTTACGAAAAAAAATTGAGAGATCAATTTAAAATGATTTTACAGAAAATAATTATGGCTCTTCTAAGCAGCGAGAGAGTTGAGTTTCATTAGCTGTTAACATAGTCTACCATTCTTACAAAAATTTATTGTCGGTTAGAAACAGAAGGCCTGTGAATCAGTAAAAGTTGCAAATATTTTAAACAAAGAAGGCAGGTATAATTATAATGGCCAATTTCTATTTTTCTAGAATTGATCAAAGTACCACTTAAAAAACTTAAAACAATTTACTTGGGTAACACTAAAGAGAATACCGTGCTGGGAGGAAGTAGCAAGAAACTCTTCAGTTTTATTCCGTCTGAACAGTCATCCTAGTCCTTGTACAATAGACGAATGTCACTTTTAAATGACGAAATTAGTTTCGTTAAACAGTATGTGACCCCGCAGAAATTGTTGGAATCAATTGGAATTACAACAAAGAGATAATCTATTACTCCTGGTGAATTGTGGGTCGAATACATTTCGTCACTTTGCCAAGCTAAATAATGGTGCATAATGTCTAAATAAATTCCGAAATCAAATGGTTGATATTCTTCTTTGTTTATTACACCAGCAACTAATTGCGCCAACCAGAAAAAGTATTTTCATGCTATGATGAACTTGATATGGACGCAAGTAAAAACGTCAACTTGTCCATGTGCAAACAAAACTTTTTGAAAAGCAGTGTTAAATAACGAATATTTTTTTAATTTTCGATTTATAACGCTTGAGTTCCCGAATTTTACAGAATGTTGCTTGGTGAAATTGATATTCTAAATAAAAAAATAATATGTTCATAGCTTAAAAATTTAGCGTTTTTAGATCATTCCCAAGAATTTAGCGGTTAAGTATAATATATAGTATTATATATATTATATATATACAATATAATATATTAAAATATACTATATATATATTATTATAATAAAATATATAATAATAATATCAAATATAATTATATATGAATATAAATATAAATATATAATAATATATATATATAATATTATATGATGCGCGAGTTGAATGGCGTCTGTATTTAAGAATCTAAATATGAGTACCTATAATATTATTAATATTAATAGTTATATATATATATTATATCTATTATATATATTTATATAAGTATATTATATATATATATATATATATAATATAATATAGGATCTGTAAATAGGATTTATATTGCTTTTATTTAAATTACATTTTAATTTATTTTCAATGAAAATGACAGATTTAACCTGTTTTCTAGCATTTTCCTGATAACCTGACAAAATAAAAAAATCTAACTGTGATAAAAGTTATAATGATAAAAAAAATTTTATACATGTATTTTCAAATTTAATATGTCTCATAACGAATAAATTTATAAACAAAATTTCTAATAAACAATTTTAACTAAAATATCAAGATGAAACGTAAATAGATAAAGTTATATAATAAAATATTAAGATATATTAGATATATAGTTAAGATTGTATTCTATTTTTTATTATCTAACAGCTGTAATAATATAAGCGGCGTTAATATTTTAATATTTGTAAAATATATATATACATATTAATTGTACAGTAAAAGATCTAAAATTATTTATATATATATATATATATATAATATATAATATATTATAATATTAAATATATATATATATAGAAGTTAATATATTATATTATCCCAATACTTTCCCAGCTCTTTTTGATGCTCTAAAAATGTCTTAGCTAGTATCTGATAAATACAACAAACATTCTAGGTCAAACATAAATAGTGAATTGTCCTGGACGATTCCACATCACTGCGTTCTAAATATCGCCTCAAAAAAACATAGCTGGGAATTCTCTGGTTAGTAGCGTGAATTTTGTTCTTCTGCTCAGATACTCCCAGTTATATAAAGGCTTATTCGCCCCCGTATGGAATACTGTTCCCGACATTTGGGGTGGACTCCAGTTCCACCCTCCTTTGGATAGAGTTGAAGCTAGAGGCTAGAGTATAAACTGGTCCCAATAATCAGCTCGTATCCTTGAGCTCCGTACTTCTCTGCGTCGTGACGTATGCCGCCCTATGCTCTTTCTATAGGGGTATTTAGCATACGGCATGTGCTTCGCGAGAATTTGACTCCTTCGACATTCCTAAACCTAGCCTAAGGCTCGCGCTCTCTGTAACACATAAGAAGGTTGCCTTGTTCTCGTTGATCTGATTAATTGTGTGAATAGTTGGATGACTACATGGATCACTTCGTTTATTGCGTACCTCTTCTTCCATAGCTAATTCCGTTTTGTGGAAGCTCCTTGCCTTCTTTATTATTTTTCATCCCTGCAATATTTAATTCTCCTCTATTTAAGATCACCAGCGACGCGTCTGCGCCCACGTCATGAGGATTTTCGCGGTTAAGTCTCCAAGGTCAGGGGTTTACTTTCCATTTATTTTTAATTTTTTATTTTTCTTTAAAATGTAATTATATTATTATTATTTATTTTATTATGTTTATTTTTTTTTTTTTTGCACCCCCCTTTGAAAAAAGGGAATTAGCCCGTGGAGTGTTGGTATCAAGCAAAAAAAAAAGCATATATAATAATTTAATTAAATATATATAATATATTATATATAATAATATATAATAATATATTATTATATATAATATATATATATATATAAATATAATATATATATAATAAGTATAATAATATATTAATATATATTATATATATAATATATATATTATAAAAAAAATATGCATAATAATATATGCAACAAGAAATTATTTTAAATACCCCTAATGTATTTTCACCATGCGGATAATGTATCGATCCTTATGGAACCTACAAAGATATAGCGTTGCAAGTGTTGAATACCACTACGCCAACGAACGAAGGACTAAAAGAAAAATCACGAGAATACTTTTACTCGTCCAATGACAAAGCATTACTACATATCTAATACAAATTTGTTGCAGGTCATTTATTATTTATATTTACTTATACATAATGCCCCGTTTTGTATTAAGTTCCACCATTGCGGCGGGCACCTCCTTTGACTACGTATCGGTGCGAGCGGAAACGTAGTAATGCGCTGCTTGACATGTAGAAGTATTCTCGGATTCATCTTGGATCTCGTGTATGCGTAGTGTCAACACTTGCACGCTCAATCGCTGGGCGCAGGAATCGTTATTCCCAGCACATGGTGAAAATACTTAGGGTTTTTTAACAATATATACATAATATATATATATATATATAATATATATATATAAATATATATATATATATATATATATATTATATATTATATATATATATATATAATTATAATTAGATAGAATTGAAGCCGGTTCGCCGAACCGGCAGTTAAAACGTTTTTTTTTTTTCAGAAAGCGAACCGGCAGTTAACTCATGATGACAAAATCTTTTGTTAAAAATGTTAACAATAGTTGCCAACTCACCACTTTGTGCGTGTGCGTGTGCGTGTAGGGGTGTGTGTGTATCACAAGGAAATAACGCATGGGAAAAAAATTTACGACTAATTAAACGTCCTCTCCCTCCAAAGTAAAGTACCAGTTAAATTATTATGGGGCACCCTTCCACCCAGAATCCGAGTTCCTGTGCTGCCCGCCAGCCCCATACTATAGATACTTTATGAAGTTTAATAATACAGTCATAGTACGCACTTGATATATACGAAACCTAACCTTTTCAAAAGAGTGTTTTAGGGGTTCGAAGCCCTGTTCTCCATTTCCATCACATGGGGATATCCATAAACTAAGTTAGGCTTGAATAGGGGGAGGGGAGGATGTTTGTGTGTTGAGAAGTGTTACAAAGGGGGTAGGCTGTAGGAAGTCTCATTTTTGGCGTTATGTTACTTTTGAGACTGAATTTTTAAGCCTACGTGTATTATATATGAAAAATAGAAGAAAAAAAAATAGTAATAAAAAAACTTTTAAAAAAACTTTTATCTAAAATAAAAGCATCATCGACGTTAAGATAAATAAAATTTTTATGTTTGGCACTGTATAAAAAATGCTGTATAAGCTATTACAGAGCTTGCTCTAACACTTTTATAAACAAGAAATGACACGCAATAGTTAATTGTAAAAAGTTGTAGAGATATTTTCTTATTAAAATAGATTTCACTTTCGCTTATATATATATATATATAATATATATTATCTGTGAAATGGCTTAGGAATTAGTCCTAGAACAAAGATTAATTGGCGATATATAAAGGCTAGTGAATACAGAATACATTAGATACATTTAGCTCATTCGTAATCATGGAGAAGGTAAGATCACTATTTAGTTTTAAGCTCTCCACGCTTCCATCCTCCTTGGGATCTACATCCTTGATACTTTAAATAAGTCTACAAGAATTTTGAACAACCGAAGTTAAATGAAGTGTCCTATTCAGCTTAAAACAGAAAAATCCTCTATAGAGAGGTAGGACATGTGTGATTCTTAATCGATTTAGACGCGAGAATAAATGAAGTATCTCCCTCAAAACACGGTCCATGTGCGATAATGGTATACAGAACTGCAGAATATTAATATAAATCCTATAATAGAGAGTAAAAATAAAAAAACAACAAAATCCGAACATTTAAAAAAAACATGTCAAACAGTAAATGTTTGGATCCTGACTTCAGATATAAAATATATTAATAATATTAATAATATAGTATAATTGTTTATTTGTATATTTATAATATATATAATATCTATAGATATATATATTATGTGATATTATGATAATAATATATTAGTAAATATATATATATATATATACAATAGATAATATAGATAAATAAAGAGATAGATAATAAAAATATAATAAATAATTAAAAATAATAAATAAAAATTAGATTAATAAAGAAATAATAATAAATCTATAAAGAGAGGTTCTAAAATTTCTAAACTCTCATCTTATCACGTATGAACCTTAACAGGTCCTGTGTAAAGGTATATTGTTTTTAATAAAATTTCCCTTACCCCAATTGTTAGGTAAAAAATTACCCTATTATAACCAGACCCATCCTAATATGTTTAAATCCTTAAGACTAATTAACTATATTTATAAATATAGAAAAAAGTGACTAAGATATATAATAAAGGCAATTAATTTTCCTAAATGATTGAATTATTAATAGAAAGTTTAGCTTTGATAATTTTAAGTTAATAATGATAATATTAAGTTAATATGTTAATATATATATAATTCACATAAATGTTTTTGCTAAAATATAAAAGTTCTTTAAGCCATAGAATATTGAAGTTAATAGATTTACCAGATGGTGGGTGTTAATGGGGTAAGTAGTGTTGTCGTGTGGTGTTGAAATGCGCAAGAACAATAGGGTTATTGGATGAGGCAAGAAGCAAGGAGGAGGTAATGCGGATTAGAGTGAAGAAAGTTGAAGAATTGGTAATCTGCAGCGCATATAGATGAAATTGATCGTTGGTGAGTGAGATTGAGTGCTATGTGAGTATAGGCTGTGAATGGTGGATAATGTCTATGGTAATGTGTGCAGGTGGTAAGGTGTGGTGTGTAGAGTGTGGTCGGGTGTGTTGATGTGTGTTAATGTTCCAATACATAATAGGATTGATTGTGATATGTTATAGAGAGACCAGAAGCTGCGGTGGTATACCTTATAAGAGGCCAAGTGTTTTATGGAGGTATAATCCGATGTGTGTAGTTGGTAGGTGTGTTGTAAGGTGTATTGAGTATGCATGTCCTAAATGATATAAGTTATTTGTCACACTGTGTATGAGTATTGAAGGTAAGGGAAGATAATAGGAACTGTAGAAATTATAAGGCGGAATTAGCTTTATTAGTGTTGTAGAAGCATATATGCATGGATATTTTGTTTCTCGAAAAGTAGTGTTGTCCTCGAGTGGATTAGTGCTGATTGATGAGGTGCTGAGTTTGGTGAAGAAAAGGTGCGTGTAGGAGTAGTAGAGAATGTTGATCAAATCTTTACATTGAAGCAAATGATGAGAAAATGAGGAGAAAGAAGAATAAATTGTATTAGTTTTAGTGGGGTGTATAGTGCATTACAGAGCCGAATGATAGGTATAATAGTGAAGCTCGAATTATATGCATTTTACGAGAGTGTATTAGTCTGGAGTTGGTGTCACGAATGATGGTGTGTCTGGAGAGTGGTGATGAGTCAAAAGTATGTATGACTGATATGGTAGGTGCAATGCGGTGTGTGTTGAGAGGGAGTGATAAAGATGTTGCGAAGAATAGCGTGGATGTATATGATTTAAGTACGAGTGAGGTGCTCCATAAGTGTAATGGGTTGTGATTCAGGTTATGTCTGTCAGTGGTTATCAATTTGTATATGTATAATTTTAAACCAATAGAAATTCTAGGACTTCACACACACAAGTTTACCATAGCTTGCTGAGCCTGAGCAGGTCACTCATCAAAATGTGCGTAGAGCTCTCTACAACTCTCCCTGTATGTGTGTCGTTCGTGCTATTCGCTCGGTCCGAGCGAGCGCGCGCGAGCGCGACTACATTTCACACCACACCACTCAATTTCACCTCTCTCCTTTCATCTTTTTTACAGTCACAGCGAGCAAATCGTTCTAAAATACATCCATCACCTTGCTTACGCCCATGCGATCCATCACCTCTCTCCTCCTGTCTCCGCTCAACATTTAGTCCTCTGAAACATTCCGTACCAACCATACGATGCATTGTAGCAAATCGCTGTATAATATTAAGAAAAAGTCGTTACGCGATCACACGAACCTATCTTACCAGATAGGCCATGAATAGCAGATAATATAACAATACAACCTCTAAGCAAGTAAATATATGGATAAGTATAGAGATATACCTTATTAATAATCACTCATATATCTAATATAATCACACTATAAGATTTACAATAATATATAGTAATATAATATGTTATATAATATAATATTATAATATGAGGTATAGAGCAAGTCATAGATAGTTAAGCAGTTTATACATAAGTTATGTAGCCAGTAGTATGGTTAGCCAAGTACATAATGTGATAAGCTAGATAACATGAGTATATATAAGACATAATTTAAAATACAATTTATAGAGTTATAATAGCCTATTAGTAATGCACGAAATAAAAAAGCTTTTAATATAACTCATTAAAATTTTTTTATTTATCACCACACTTGCTGTTTTTTCATCACTTCATATTATTATTACACTGAATTTACTATGCCTTTAAAATGAGTATGTATAATATGTTAATAATATAATATAGAAGTAAAATTAGGTACATATGATTATAATATGATTAGCCTATATAAGTATATTGAGAAGTTATATAATAGAGTACAGTATTAATAAGCAATGTCTAACATAGAATAACATTATATTTCGAGCCTTATTGTTTTCCTTTATTTGCGATCTTTCCATTTGAACAATAGTTTGAATTTAACCTGAATTTACCTGTTTATTGATATATATATATTATTCGTGACAACAATTGTCTTCGATTTAAGTATTTTTAGAGATATATATAAGACAAACTGTGGTAAGAGTACTGAAAGTATGTTTAAGAAGAAAAGTGATTTCTCAATTGTTAGGTATGTTATATAAGATAAGTTTTATGTTTACTATCCTTCAGACCCCCATGTCTATGCGATGTTAATCTAAAGAAGTATGAATAGTGTAATGAGCAATTATCACTCCGGTAATAACGAGAAATACTCTACAAGTAAATCAATCTAACAAACCTTGTCAAGAAGAATACGATAAAGTCAAATAGAATTTTGAAAATGAGTATGAGAAATTGTGAAAATTCTTTAACAGTACATAGTACGCAGTTATCCTGATAATCCTCTCTTTATTAGTTTTAGAGAACTAAATCGGGGTGTCAGGGTTGAATATACATTTGAAGGAGTAAATACACACCGTGAAGATAAGATCATTTGTAATATGTTGACGCTAATAGGTTTACTAGTGAGTTTCTATTAGAAGTGTAATTGCTAAGAGTCTAAATGATGTAAAAGTGATGTTCAGAGTCTGTATGTGGATGATACACCGTACAGAATGACCATATAATTGAGTTTGAAGGATGTTTCGTAGTGCTATGCGTTATCTGGTGAGATGTAATACAGAACAAGAGAATGATCTACAAAGGGTCGAGCATGTAGACATCAGGTCGACCGATAGTGCTTTAAATTATTTAAATGTTTCTGAGTGTAGCCATGAAGTAATGAGAAAAAAGCAAAGAGTAGTTTAATAAAGCAATATCGAGTGTGAGTGTTTGTGTAACGACATAGCTGTGTGTGTGTTAATGTATAATATTTAATAATATAGTTTCAATGCACCTGGCAGCCTGTGCCAGCGATATGTTGAGTCGAACTAAAGGAGAGCGTCCAAATAAAGAATTTGGCAGGCGATGTGATAGAACACATGATAGCGTCTAATGTGTGTATAGAGTGTGTACTAGACAGTAGTGTCGTGTAATGTATCTAGGGTGGTGTGTAATGTGTGTTAATATGTGAGGTATAAGCGTGTGTAAGCAGCGTACGAAATGTAATTACTAACTTATAGTATGAGGTCTGAGAGAAATGAAGATCGTAGTGTGTAATTCAAAACACAAGCAAAGCCTTTATTTAAATGTCGCTGAGTGTGTCAGAGCTTGATCGGTAAGTGCAATGCGTAATATAAACTAGTAAAGGGCTGAAGATAAGAGTCAGTCGATGTGTTATCACATGCTAGTAAGTTTGTATTTTAAGAGTGTGTGTTGAAGTGTAAGCCATGAATGTAACAATGATAAAGCAAACTTTATACAACAGACATATGTTAACACATGACGGTGTTAAATTATTAAATGTTCCGACTGCAGCTACGAAAGTTATCAAAAAGGGAAATTTAAAAAAGACACATTTTAACACATGCCAATGTTAAATTATTAAGTGTTCCAGTGAACAGCTACGAATGTAATGTTAAACGAAGCCTAAAAATACATATGTTAACACATGCAAATTTATTTAAATGTTTTGAGTGTAGCCATGAATGTAATGATGAAGCAAGCTTTAACAAACAAAAAAAAAAAAATTATAAATTATTTAAATGTTCTGATTGCAGCTATGAAGGCAATCGGAAAGCAGATTTAATGTCACACATGTTAACACATGCAAATTTTAAATTATTTAAATGTTCCGAGTGCAGCTACGAATGTAATAACAAAGAAAGCTTAAATTTACACATATTAACACACACCAATGTTAAATTATTTAAATGTTCTGAGTGCAGCTACGAATGTAATATTAAAGGAAGCCTAAAAAGACACATGTTAACACATGCAAACTTTAAATTATTTAAATGTTCTGAGTGTAACCATGAATGTAATGATAAAACAAACTTTAACAGACATATGTTAACACATAACGGTGTTAAATTATTTAAATGTTCGTACTGCAGCTATGAATGTAACCGCAAAGTAAGCTTAAATTTACACTTGTTAACACATACCAATGTTAAATTATTTAAATGTTCCGAGTGTAGCTACGAGTGTAATCAGAAGCAGTACTTGAAAAAGCACATTGTAAAGCATTTGCTCTGATTATGAATATGTAAGAACCAATGTATGGTGTGAATGTACAATCGTCCAAGAATATTCAGTTATACAACAGTTGCCAGTCAGTATTATTCGTGGGTAAAAATTACAGCCAATTAGAATCGTTCTTTCAATGTTGTCTAAATTAATCGATATTTCCCTTTAAAAGAACTTTATAAATTTTATTAATACAATTATTTTAGCATTTTTAAGTTTCTATTTTTTAAACACAAATTTATTGATTTATGAGATGTTTTCCTTGTGATAAAATATACTTGAATCTTTTGAAAAATTTGTTTTCTGCATTTATATATTATTATTTTTATTATCTTCTCTTCCTCCCCAGGACTGGGGTAAAGTGCTGACATGCATCGGAAAAGAAAAGTAGTAGAAGAATTATGACACAAGTCGAAAAGAAAGCCCAGCCTTACCGCCCCCTCTATACCTATATTAGTGAGATCTCGTCGCAGTCAGAAAATCCACCCTAGAGCTTCATGGGACCGCGACGGACCCTCACTATGGCATATCGTCAAGTTTAGGGTTCATCCCCTGGCCCAGGTGGGCCACAACCATACCAACTAACAAAACCAGTCCATTCACTCCTATTATGCACCTTTATTTTCGCCTCTGCCAAACTCACACCTCTCTCCTTCAGACATTCTTTCACTGACTCAATCACTTTTTCTTCGGTCTCCAGCCGGTCGATTTCCCAATACACACTCACCACTAATACCATTCCGCTAACCAAACCGGACTGTCATTCAATCTTTTCCATATGACCAAACCATCTCAAAACGCTACTTTCATTTATTCTCTCATTTACCCCTTTCTTCACACCACATAACTCTCCAATACGTTCATTCCTCATTTTATTAATTCTTTTCACACCAACCACACCCATAAGATTGTCCATCTGAACACGTTGAACTTTAGATCTATACCTCTTATTCCAGACCATAGTCTCACTACTATACATAAACACGAGGTAACAACATACTTATTCCAGGGACCCTAGCGCACTCAAGACTTAAGTCCCTTAACATCCACCAACGATTTATGCACCAGCCACCTTCCTTCATTTCTCAACTTTCCTACTACACACACTGCTTCATCCGTTCCTTTTCATCCCAACATATATCCTAAATATTAACTCAACACTTGTTCCAAGCTGCTCACCATCTAACATAACTCATACCGAGACTGTCCATCACTTACAACCATAACCTTACTCTTATCTAACGTTACTTTTCAAACGCTCTCCATTTTACACCACCCTGCTTAAATCTCTCTAACCAATCCTCCAAACTCTCTTCAGATTCACATTCAAAACCAAATCACCTTCCGCATATAATAGGTAGGGCACCCTCCGCTCACCTCCATTCTCCATCATTATAACACCATTTCCTGCCACCCCCCATCTCTAAGTCTTTAAATAATCCCATCCATATACAAAACTAAATAGCAAGGAGACATAACAACACCCTGCCTCACTCCGCTATAATTATTAAACCAATCACTCTGGACACCATTTATCCCTACACACGCTTCACTATCGTCATACATACTTTGATTCCAGTTCAGAAGCCTACCAACAAACACCATACATTACTAACACCATAGATTCAGGGCTTCCCCATAATATTCATACGCCTGTTACAAATCTATAAAACCTAAATACAATTTAATTCTTCTCCTCTTCATTTTCTCAGTCATTTGTTTCAATGTAAAGAATTTGATCCACACACCCTCACCACTCCTAAACTCACCTTGTTCTTCACCAATCCGTCCTTCAGTAGTCACTCGACGCACTCTTTCGACTAAAATACCAGCATATATCTTCCCTCAACACTCGATAAACTAATTCCCTATAATTCCTTACAGTTCCCCTTATCTCCCTTACCCATATATAAGGCGGGTAGGGTACTATTACTGCTCTCCTCCAATCCCTCGGAAACTTATCCCTCCATAAACGCTTTATTTACACAACTTCATCCAATCAATCACCATCTCGCCTCCGTTCTTGATCATTTCGACCAGTAATTTCATCTATACCTGCAGATTTTACCATTCTTCAACTTTCTCACTCTACCCATTACCTCCTCCTTGCTAATGAATGACCTCATCCCCAAAATACCTATTCCTCCTTGCACCATCAAACCCACACACATGCACTATCACCTCTTCATCGCTGTTAATATTAAACAGATTCTCGAAGTGTTTCTTTCCACACTCCCCTCACATTCCATTTCATTTCATTCGTTACAAAAGCACCATCCCTATTCATTAATTCTAAGCAAGGTTCCCCTTATTTCTCATTCTTAACCTTTCGCGGCTTGCCTATTCCCTTGTTAATACCCCATTCTCATCCTCCTTTCCAAACTGTTTCATTTACCTCTCTTTTCTCCTACGTATGCACCTATAGTATTTTTTTCCCGTGCTGTTACTTCGATCCTAAAGCATTCTTTCTTTTGAAAAACTTCATCATTTTCCTTTTAGTACATTCAACCACGCTTCTTTTACTTTTTAACCCTCTTGCATACCTCTTCATTCCAACCACTCACTGTTAACATTCTTTACTTCCTACTTTAGCAACATCACATACTTCCTTTGCCCTACTAACCAACTGCTTCCTTCATTGCTCCCAGATTTGTTCAGTTTCACTTTGTTCACATTCAACTGAATAACTTGCGAGTGCCCTTATATACTTATCCTTATTACCTTGTTCACTTAACCCTCTCACTCTTAATTCACCCACTCTTTCCCTAACACCTTTCCTCTCCATCCAAGCCCTCACTAACTTAAATTTTACATAGAACAACATAATGATCGATAATCCCATTCCTTAATCCTACTCACTTGCAACATTACCATCCAAATCATTACTCAAATCCTTCACCCAGAGGAAAATCAAATACACACTTTTCACTTCAGAACCATCCTCAACCTACCACCACACCAAAGCATATAACTTCAATGGATACTTCCTGTGTTAAAGAAAGAAGTACATCATAACTCTACCACACCATGACCTTCTCCCTCAACAGCAAGTCAAATTCACATCTCCATACACCATTCTCATTTTTCTCCCGACACCTACAAAAAACCACCAACACCTAGATATATACCCATCTTCTTTTTCACTGACTCACCTATCCAACCATATAGAGTCCCACCAACACAGCATTCCAATCTAAAAGCTCCTAACTCACACCCATCCAAAACATCATTCAGATTCTAATCCCAGAAAATCACGGTCGCCTCTTCATCACTTTCCCTCAAGACTGGACCTTCGTCATGAACCACATCACATGGCCTTACCTTTCAAACTAAACTCTTGACCAACCATTAGAATTCTAGTACTCACCACACACACAAAATCTATCATGTTCACCTGTACAACAAGTACACAAGTTTAATTAACTCCATCTTTGCTTTTCCACAACCAGCACACACACATATTCGCCCCACACACTCATTTTCCCCTTTTCCTTTCATCTTTGTATCAGTCACAGCGAGCAAAATAAATTTGCCCTTTCTCAAATACATCCATCACCTCTTCTTTTCAACATTTATTTCCTCTGATACAATTCGCGAAAGCATTCAGAAGGCTCTAATTTATCAGTTGCTTTTCTCCAGCAATCCGAGGCATGCATAAGCATTCCTAAAACAAGAGAATTAGGTGTTAGTGGGCAAGACCATACCTCGCGAACTACCACCGTCCAAGTCGGCCGTTATTAGAACACGCAGGACATTGCCGATCTTGTGGGCACCATTCTTCTCTCCCCATACTATATACATACTATACTCATTACTATATAAATTATAAATAAGCTAATATACTCATATATATATATATATAACTAATAAATAATATCACTATATATATATATCAAACTACATAATATACTAACAGACCTAATAATATATATAATATAATATATACGTATAATATAATATAAATAAATCTATAATATATACTAAATAAACTATATAATAAATATACTATACTACATCACACACAACACACTTCTGCCCCCCTGGCCCACCTTAAATTGGAGGGCGACCACAACTGCGTGCATGGGAAGACCGCTCACGCAGCCAACTGGGCCGGTATCCTCGACGACGGAGCCGAGGGCACCGAGTAGCCGAGCGCGACGGCGGGCAGTCGAGAGCACGAGCACAACACCAGTAAGGAGATGCTCTATTGTATCTTCGAAGATGTGTGACATCTCGGTACAAAGTTGGGGAGGTATGAGATTGATCTAGTTTTGACCAGTTCTGCATATTTTATATTGCATGGTTTCTTGGTGGTGACGCTCGATCGTCGCTACCGTGCGTGGTCCATTTGGCCGCGTCTGGACAAGGTTTCTTCTCTAGGGGGGAAAGTTTTGGAGAGGGGGTATTTAATAAATGTTATTTGGGCGGTTTTTGAAGGGTATGTGTTGGTTTAGTCATGGGTATGGATATGTGTCAAATCCATGATTATTGGGAGTGGCGGAGAGGAATTATAATTGTAAGTGTTGTAATGAATTTGAGCTGGTGAAGAAGGGGGGGGATTTTAATCTTTGTCGAGGGGGATTGGAGAGAATATATATATATATATATATACATATATATATATATATATATATTACTATATACTAATAATTTCTAGTATATACTATATACCTACTAATATAGTATATATATATATTATATATATATATTATTAAATAATGGGACGATTAATTGAAAAAGAATATCTTTAAAGCTTCTATTATTTTAATTAATTATAAGAAAGAATTAAATTGTGTTAACTTCATTCTTATTTAAATGTGTAAATACACTAAGAACCGCATTCAATACATAGAAAATTTCCTGCTATTCATTAACATCTTGGTTTTGTTTCTAATTTCTATAATAATAATAATAGTAATAATAATAATAATAATAATAATAATAATAATAATAATAATGAAGTGGGTAGAATTAAGAGAGAGAAGCTAAGTGAACAAGGTAATAAGGGTAAATATTTGAGAGCGCTCGCAGGTAAATCAATTGAATGGTTGAAACTGAACAAATATGGAAGCAAATGAAGGAAGCGGTTGTTAGCAGTGCAAAAGAAGTAGGTGGATGTGCTAAAGTAGGAAGTAAGAATGTCAACAGTGAGTGGTGTAATGAAGAGGTGATGAAAGCGGTTAAAAGTAAAAAAAAAAGCGTGGTTGAATGTACTAAAAGCCAATGATGAGGTTTCAAAAGTAAGATGCTTGGAATTATATAAGGAGGAAAAAAGGAATACTAAAAGGTGCATTCGTAGGAGAAAAAAAAAGAGGTAAATGAACAGTTTGGAAGGAGGGTGAATGGGGCCTTATAAGGGAATAGGAAGCTCGAAAGGTTAAGAATGAGAATAAGGGAAATCTGCTTAAAATAATGAATAGTAATCGTGCTTTCGTAACTGATGAAATGGATGTGAGGAGAGAGTGGAGTGAACACTTCGAAAATCTGCATAACATTGGCAGTAATGAAGAGGTGATAGTGGAATGTGTGTGGGGGTTTGATTGGTGCAAGAAGGAATAGGTTATGTTTGGGGATGAGGTCATTAGAAAGGAGGAGGTAATGGGTTAGAGTGAGAAAGTTGAAAAAAAGATAAATCTTGCAGGTATAGATGAAATACTGAGTGAAATGATCAAGAACGGAGCGAGAGGTGATTGTATTGGATTTGAAAAGTTATAACAAAGCGTCATGGAGGAGAGCCAAACATCATTAAATTCCGAAGGGAATTGGCGACGGAAAAAAGCATGTCCTATCAGTACCACTATAATCATAGAAACGGTAAAGGCGGGAGATACAGGGATAACTGCTGCAAACTTAGTTTCATTGGGTTTAGCAAGAAGATATTACTGCTAGGCTATTTGGTCGATAAGCTGTGTCCAGTGACTAAGACACTGATTAGGTTGACAGAAACAAGGTGCGCTCTGAGAGCTCGGTAGGTAGAGGTTGCAAGTGGCATCAAATCTTTTACAATTTGAAACAAATAAAGTGAAGAATAAATCTGATTTAGGCTTTTATGGATATTGCAACAGACATATGACTACGGAATTAATAGGAAGCTCTTCCATGGCAAGGTGTTAGTGATACACTCGGTGTAATGGTAGAGCTTCATGACATGCGGATCACAAAAGTCATGCTATGACGATAATGAAGCCTGATTGTAAGAATAAATGGAGTCCGAAAAGTGATTTGTTAATGTAAAGCGGAGCTGAGCGGCGAATGTGTATCATGTCTCCTTGGTTAATATCAATTGTTCATTTGCGATAGGGATATATAAGAATCTAGAGATGGCGGGGTGGCCAGCGGAAAATTCGTTCAGATTTGGAGAGAAGAACGGAGAGTTAGAGGGTGCCCTACGTATATTATACTGCGGATCGATTTGGTTTTTGTTAGGTGTCGACGAAGAACTTTTGATAAAATGAGGAATGAGACGCATTACGGAATTGTGTGGTTTGTAACAAAAAAAGGGTAATGAATAATTAGATAATAAATTAAAAAAATAAAATAACAAAATAAATGAGAATAAATGAATAGTATGTTGAGAGGTCTTTGGTCATTTGGACTAAGGCAAAATGGATGTGAACTAGATCGGATCTGCGGTTAGCAGCATGTATAGTGGTGAAGCGCTGCACGCGCGAATCGACCCGGCTAGGAAAACCGAAGACAAAAGTGGATTGACGTCGGTAAAAGAATGGCCTGGAGGAGAGAAAACGAGTTTTTGAGTTCGGTAGAGGCGAGAAGAAAGGTGCTAATAGGATGTGTAATGCGGGATTCTTGTGAGAGCGGTATTGGCTTGCACGGGCCCCACTTTTGCCAAGGCTTGAACCCCACATGACGTGACTGCATATAGCGAAGTGTCCTGTCGCGCGGGCTCCGTGAAGCTCTACAGGGTGGAATTTTCTGATTTGAAAACGAGGGTGCTCACTAAAAGGGTAGTAACAGGACTGGTAAGAGCTGGGCTTTGTCTTTCGAACTTGTGTTATCATTCTCTCTTCTACTTGTTCTGTTTTCGGTGCCATGCTACGCCACCTTACACACCCCAAGGCTTCTTCGGGAAAGAGAAGGTGTCAGGTGATGATGATGATGATGATAATACAAAATCATATAATTTCCTTTTCGATTAATAATAATTGGACTTATTTAATATTAACAATATCCATTCAATGCCTCATATATTTTCAACTTAATATTTTATGTTATTTTGATACATAGTAATTAAACACCTTGAATTTTAAAAATATTTCTAATATGATCTGGAGCACATGCGACACGACATACGAAAATCTCTACATACTTTACAATTTAGAGCCTCTTAAAATTATAGTTTGCTTGATTTTCGATTACGTGCGGTTTAATTCTATATCCGTTTATGTAATTTGGTCTTCATTAAATTTGCTCCCAGAAGCGGTTTAATGGCCAAAAATCAAAATAGAAGTGGAGATACACAGAATCCTCCTGGAAGGATCACCTCTTTTATGATGATTTTTTTCACTTCAAATTAGTCCCACTTCTTCATACTTTCAGCTTTTTAAATTAACCTCCATGCCTCATTCCTTTCCTTTTACAAAAATCAAACTATTTTTTTACTTATCAGAGTTTGCATGTGTAAACATGTGTCTTTTTTCTAGGCTTCCGTTTGTAATTACATTCGTAGCTCGCCATATGGGAAACATTTTAAAGCAATTAAATTAATGTGTTAACAATGTGTAATTTATTAAAGTTTCCTCTTTTGATAACATTCCAGTAGCCTGGCAGCTCGGAAATTTAAATAGTATCTTACAGCGTTAATGTAGTTAAACATTAATGTCTGTTAAAGTTGTTTATTCATTACATTCACCTGCACACTCACAACATTTAAATAATTTAAAAGTTTCGCACTGCTTGTTTAACATCAGTGTTTTTAAGGGTTCCATGTTAATATTACCATTCGTAGTTACACTCAGAACATTTTAAAATAATTAACACTTTATGCTGTTAAACATATGTCCTCTTTTAAGTTTCGCTTATCATTACACTCATGGCTACACTCACGAACATTTTAAATATTTCAAAGTATTGGATCGTGTACACCATTGTGCCTTTGTAGTTTTCCCTTTGCGCATTATATTCGCGATCTTGCACTCGGTCGTCGAGTCTGAAGCAAACTATATATTTGTGTGTTTTCACACAGAATGAGATTTTTAATTTGGACTTAACCATTACATTCATTAATTGCAAGTGTGGGCACATTTAACTTTCTTATTCACCGGAATAGTCGAATTTCAAATTGACTTTTTCAACTCGTTATTGGTTTTTAAAACTAAAATTACAACTGGCACAAAGAAATTTTTCACAATCCATTTTTCAACTCTTTTGCTTATGTTCTCTCTTGAAGTTTGGGGTCCGCTTCTTGTTGAGCTTTTCCCTTCAAGTATGTCACCTTCATCTTCTTCTACATTACTAATGACCGGGTCTACAACAAAACAAAAAATTAACAACATGAAAATCATTAATAATGAGAATTATTATATACTCTAAGTTGTTTCATATCGAAACTATAAAATTGAACAACACAAATTTAGCAACATTTCAAATTATAAACATTAATCTTCTCAGATGAAAACGAAAAAGACTTCAAAACATTTCATCTATATGCATGAACACACGCAACTGGCATATACCAGACGATCCCCACAACACATTTTTCTAATTGATGACCCTCATACAAAAGAAGAAATAAAGAAAAATTACTAAGTTACGTAGACCCCACATAGGACCCTACCAATAAAACAATAAGCCTAATATAATATCAATACATTATAACATACATCATCATATATTATACGCTCACATCATAGATCCTTTCGAACATCATTACTATCCTATATTTCTTTAACTAGCGAGAAGCAGCGCTCCGCAAGAATATAATCCAGTTCGGACCCTGTGAACAAGTTTGAAACTGAAACCAAATCTGGGAGCAAATGAAGGGCAACTCACAGGCAATAAGGTCTAGCAGTGCCAAAAAGCGCACAGTATGTGAGATTGCTATAAAGTAGGAAGTAACGAAAATCGTAACAGTGAAAAGGCTGGACTGGCGAAATCAGAAATGAGCGTGATGAAAGCCGGTTAACAACCAGTAAAAATGACATAAAGGTAGCTTGAATGTATACGTCTATGCATCAACCGAAAAACGACAATAATTCGAGGTCAAAAAGACAAGTATGTTCATGAGACAACTTATATACGCAGACAAAAAAGGAATACTGAAAATATGCACTTTACGTATGGAGGAACAAAAAGACGACGATAACGACTAAAATGAACCAGGTTTGGAAAGGAGATGAACTGGCGAGAACTTACAAGGGAATGAAACGAAGCATACATTCTAGAGCAGAAGCGCACGAAAAGGTTACAAGATAAATCCGAGATACCTCGAGCAATCGACGAAGCCTCCTGACTACATACGAGTAATCTAATACGAAAATGGGATGGTGCTTCTCGTAACATGACACTGAAAGATAGGCATGTGAGCGGGCAGTGCGTTGGCAGCGAGAAACAACCCTTCGTATAAAAGCTAGACATCAACTAACATATTGCCCAAAGTAGCAGCGAAGACAAAAGTTGATAGTGAACTCGATGTACAGTACCTGTGGGATTCTGCTCAGATCTGACAAAAGCAAGGATATTACGATATTCTTTAAGAGGAGAATGAAGTCTCTATAGTACAGAGGAGAAAGTACAAGGATCAGAAGTGCAGTAAAGTTTGAAGAATGGTCAAGATCTTCGCAGAGTAATAGATCGAAAATTTACTGACGTGCAAATGAATCAAAGACACGCGACGGCGACTGGATGGCTGACTTGAGTCTGGATCTGGAAGTTGACATTGTAACAAGAGTCAGCGCTTTATGTGACAAATGGTTCTATTATACAGTTCCGAGGATTGGGAGCAGAGAAGCTGACACTAATAGATAACCCTTACAAATAAAGCCGGCTAAGGGGGCTAAAGCCTATCGCCCCGAGGTGACCACTCGTTAGGACTATAATACTGAGGGCAATGAAGTATCAACACTGTTAAGAGATGTTGTAGGGAGATACTATCGCTCCTAAGTACTTCTGAGATTGAAAGAAGGTGTGCGAGTAGCACTGACAAGGGACTGTGAATTGCGTGAAGACTACCCAAGCTGACGCACATTAGGAGGACACGAAGATAAAACGAGATCGTGTTAGGATTCAAATCGATTTCACCACTTCTGAACAATCAAAAATGAATTGAGAAAATCGAGAGAGAAGAACGAATAAAATTGTATTTAGGTTTTCCACAGATTATTGCAAACACTAGGTTAATATAAGGAAGCTCACATCGCAACCGGTGTTAGTCGATCAATTATGGTCGCTATTGGTGGATAGCGCATTCGTTGAGATGGAATGCACAAAGAGTACTGATATGAGCGACTGTGAATCAGCGTGTGATAACGAATAAAGTGAGAGACGAAAGTGATTTGGTCTTTCTAACTATTACATTAGACAGAGAGCGCCAGGGAATACTGTAATGTCTCCTTGAGTTATTCCCATCAATTTGAATATGGACTGGGGTTATGAACAAGACGTATAGAAAAACGCATGGGCGGTGCACGAGCGAGAGGTGTTCAGCAATGCAATGAGAGGAACATGGAACGAGAGGGTGAAGTGTCCCCCACCTAATTATTATGCTGACAATAGATTTGGTTATTCCTGTGGCGAATCTGAATGAGAGAGCTGTGACCGAGGAAAAGTACGGCCTAGAGTAGATTTCAGGCACAGAGGCATGCCGTACAAAATGGACGTGTGAAAAGGTAAACACTATAGTAAGGCTAAGAGATCAATGAGACTATCAAGTTACTTGACTGCGAGGAACAGTCCATGTGGGTGTGACAAACTGAAGTTATTCCTTAGCATATTGCGTGAGCAGACTGGAACAAGTATCACGAGTTCCTGCGCAACACCTAATCAGGATATCGATAAAATATGTTGGAACCCAAAAACAAGACTCTGCAGGGGAACTGATTACGCAAAAGTATCAGAACTTCGGTGAACGCGCAAAGAGTAACAGGTGGCCTCCTGGACCCAAATTAAATACGATATTGGTGGACTGAAATACATACAAGGACTATGTTCATTGATCGTCGCGCTAAGCGGTCTACACTGAAGTCATCATGTATGTCTACTCCTGTAGAGTGACCATGGCATCACGTAGGTGAGACTATAGCGGCTCATTGCGTCATGTGAAGATGAAAGCAAGGTATAAATCCTAAACAGTACAATGTGACCTTCAGAATGGACAATCCTTAGGGAGGCTGTGTTAGCGTGTGACGAATAACATTGCTAAAAAGATGGAATTGAATCTGTAATCATCACGACAAGAGTTTACTGTACGCGTGTGTGACAGAAAAGAGAGTTAAACATATGAGGCATATCAAATTAAGAAAGTACAATCTGTAGACCTGAGTTGTCCTTCGGTCAGCTAACGGGTGGACAAGGAGGCAGGCGCACTGGAATGCATAAGCTAGGCTATTGAATTACGAGCGGCCAATGATATAACTCAGTGCAAGAGCCTGTGCTGGCAATAGCCGAACCCAGCTGAGAGACAGAAGAACAACGTGGAATGATACTAACCATCAAAGCTCAGTCAAAGGCTACTGCACTGGAGAGAGAGAAACTGGCTTGGCTTTACCAGAAGCGCATAAGAAATAGTGCAATAATAGAAGTGAACTCGGCGGGTGTTTTATGAGGAAGGTATGGTTGTGCCCACCTAGAACCAAGCGGAAACTGACAACCCACACTTGACGAGATGCCAGCTGTAGGGTCCGTCGCTGTCCCCGCTGACAGTTCTAAGGTCGCGATCTCTTCTTGACTGCGACGAAGTATGTACGAACTTCTAAAAGGTATCAGAAGGGGGCCTCACACACGCGTACCAGAGCTGGGGCTTTTCTTTCACACTTCGCGTCAATCCATTCTTCTACTACTTTTCTGTTTTCCAGTGCATGTTACCACACCTTCTCCCCAAGTATTCTGGGAGAAAAAAAAGATTAAGAAGATTAAGATTATGATTAAGAAGATGATGATGATGATGATGATGATGATAATGATTATATATATATATATATATATATATATATAATATATATAATATATATAAATATATATATAATATATATATATATAGTATATATATAATATATATATATATATATATATATTAGTGTATTATATATATATATATATCAATATATATATATACATATATATATATATACTAAATATATATAAGGCACTGGGAAGGAGATGCCGTCAGGCGCCAGCCGCTCCATCCCGCAAAGCTTGAGCGGCGTCTAGGAACTCAGCCCTGGTGAAAAGCCTGTTGTATGGAAGGTCTTCTCCAAGTGGAACAGAAAATTCTGAGAAAACTCCACCCGCAAGCGACCAGAACGAAAAAGTTCAGGATACCGGGAGCAGCTGGAGCAGGACGCGAAGTGATAACCAACTCGTCTGCCACAACCCCAGGCAGAGGTGACATCAGAGGTTTGCGGGCCAGTAACGTAGGATAATAGAGCGGATATCTGCATGGTGTTTCGTGAAAATTTTGGCACCTTTTTTATGGACCGACATACAGGCGTAGGAAGAATTAACCGGTGAGAAGCCGTAAAAGCGAACAACAACTGCTTCTCAGCGTACAGGCGACCTTAATACGTCGGGAGCGGGGCCGCGAAGCCTGAAACAGAATTCTCCCAAGTTGGAAGGTGTGGCGAGTCTGTTAATACGCTATGAACAAACTTTCACGCTTGTCCACGATTAGCCCGACGCAACGACTCTTGCGTTCCAATCAGGGGGTTGTTTTGATTTCCGGGTCCCAGATGAACGGGGGTATTATGCTCCGTTGCCGCCCGAAGGCATTTACTTTCCTGAACAGTAGAGTGAAAGCATCCGCCGGCCGACACGCCCGGGACACCGTTTGTTGCAGAGTATTTCCCTTCGCCAGAGACGTTGCAATGCGACCTCTGCAAGTGAGGACGCATCGTAGAGCAAGCGTCGTGCTGTGTCCGGGACGAAGACACGACGAAGTGGGTCCGGCGCGGAATATCTATGCTTGAGTAGTTCGGCCGTCGAGCGACATATTGTCCAGAGCCACTTAGGAACCACCGAAACAGCGTGAAACCGGGCACAGAAGGCGAACGGTTCCGAACACGCTGAAAGTGCTGAACCCAAGTTCCGTGACACTAACGCTACGGCGACGCGATACGGCAGCGGTAGATGGCCATCGCAGATGGATGGGACGTGCAGCAGCATAACGAAGAAGGACAGATGAAGCCAGTTTCTCTCTCGCCCGGCGGGTAAGCCTTCTACGGACGGTCAAAACCTATCGACATCGGCATCACATGCTCCAGGATTTCCTTCCTCCAAGGCAACAAAAGGGGCAGGGACAGAGGGAAGCTGCGGTGTGGCCACCTGCCAGTTACGGCAACATGGAAGCGATCTCTGTCACAGTTCAGGGTTTGGCAGAAACTGCCACATGTCGCGAACAGATGGTTCTGGCAGACGACCAATTATTTCTGGGGGTGACCAAAATTTTATGGCACTTGAAACAATCTTCTCCGGAAGGGCACAATAGTCCGAACCGTGTGGCATGGTAAAACCAGTTTTACTTGGATGGAGGGAAAGGCACAGAGAAGCGTAAGAACAGACGAGGTTCGTCTTGAAGGTCATCCTTACGTGGACGGGAACCGATAAACGTTCGCAGGTTGGCTTGACATAGGCACGTGCTGAGCCTTGTAACCAATGGTTAAGGATGTCTAACTCGAAACAGGCCAATCGCGAACAGGAAACTCATCGGCCGCATATCCTACTGGCACCCCTTCGATACGTGTTTACGAACAATCATCAGTTTAGAGATGATGGGAATCTCCCCCAGATGTGATAGGGAAGCAAATACGTTGCTCTGGGTACGAGAGGCAAGCACGAACCAAGAGGGAACCGTTCCTCATTGGCGTAGCCTGTGACTCAGTAGTTTAAAGAGCAGCTTCCAAAGCATCACTAAGGATGAGCTGGCTCACAGAAGTCAGTGGACGAGATGACGATGCGAAATGTAAATAAAAATAAAAGCGGGTAGGAATCAAGACCCGGGACCCCTAGAGGGGGGTCGGAGAAAGCGATCGCCGGAGATGGCATAATCTGGCGTTTAGGAATGGAACCCTGCTGACGCAGGGGCAATTGGGATGGCAAACGTTAAAGATGGAGCAGACAAGGGTGTTCATGGAAGGAGGCCACAACAGGCCTCACCCCGGTCTAGAAGTGGGTAGTCCTGAAAACGGACCGGAAGTGCGAGGCGTAGGGACTGGGTGGCTTGGCGTACCAAACCATTCTCATTACAACAAGGCATCAAAGCCCCTACTGGTCACAGGCCTGGGAGGGGACGATTTGGGGACCCGCCAGATGGTGATTGCCGCCTTTCAGGAAAACTTTAAACTTTTTAGACTTTTTCCATGAAAAATACTCCTGTAAAACATCTGCACCGCAATAAATGAACACAAATTCAATAACACAAATGACGAATAGAAACATAAATCCCGGAAGCGTAACCGCAGTAACCGCGCCCACCACAGGCCCAGAGCATAACACCTCCCCCCTAGAAACCCCACCCCGTAGGGTGGGCCCTAGATGTAGCCTTGAAAAAGCCTCCCAGAACTTCCCGCGTCCAGTCACCAAAGATGGAAAAGAAAAGCCGTGCACCACACGGATAAGACGCGAAGCCCAAGATTATGCGCCCAAGTGCAGGACAGCCTCCTTGCGGTTAAGTAGAAGGTTCGGGGTCCCCTACAATAGGCGGCAGGAGACCAGAAAAGGCAAGAAAAACCGGTTTTTAACCTGTACCCTCACCCACGTAGGAAGGAGGGCAAGATGGGCCCATGACACACACGGAGACAACAGCCCGGTAGACACCAGGAAGCAGGAGAATGGGGAGACTCCCAGAAGAGAAATCAGGGATACGTAGGGTAGTACGTACAGAAAACGGAGAAGGGACATAAACCGAGGAAGGGACGGGGAAGAGGAACGGGAAAGAAATGAAAATAATAATACCAATAACAATAAGAATAAAAATAATAACAATAATAATAATAACAATAACAATAATAATAATAATAATAATAATAATAATAAAAAAAATAATAATAATAAAAATAATAATAAAAACAATAATAAAGGTAAAAAAAATAATAATAAAAACAATAAGAATAACACAATAATAATAATAAAAATAATAAGAATAATAATAAAAATAAAAATAACAAAAATAAGATAATAATAATAAAATAATAAAGATAATAAGAATAACAATAAGAAAAACAATAACACAAACAATAAAAATAAACCGAAGAACATAAAAGGAAAGGAGGGGAACCAGATAAAGGGGGAAAAAGAAACAAAAAACAAAAACGTACAACCACTTCGCAGATACCATTCGGAAAAGGCATCTGAGCCCCCAAGGTGGGGTAACGTTAACGGGGGGGGGGGGGGGTTTCTATATAGTATTTTATAAACCGGAGGCCATCCATGATAAATTATTATATATAATAATAATAATAATAATAATAATAATAATAATAATAATAATAATAATAATAATAATAATAATAATAATAATAATAATAATTTCTCTTGATTAATAACAAAACTCATCTACAAAAATTTTTTTTTTCCTGGCATGGACTTTTCCAGCTGTTTTATACTAATTCGAGTATGGTAATTCCAAATCTGATCTCAGATATGCTCTATCACATCCCATTTCTATGCAATCGGCAAACCCCATTTTCATGGATTTTAACCGAAATTAACACTTTGTCACTGATGATTGCAAGTTGTTGCGAGTTAGTGACTGTTTTTGTAATAAAAGATAATGTTGTATTTGGACAGTAGTGCGTTTATTATCATCATTTTACGCACATTTCACAATTTATTACATTATTACATATTACAATCATTTTATGTACATATCACAATTTATGTAATATTTTCATTTGCAGTTGTGATCTAACAATAGCTCACAAACATCCGAAAGAAGGAGATCCCGTAATGACATAGATATCTTCTGCTACATCTGTGGGAGCTTCACTTTGCAGGATCAAAAGGCGCAACATTAATATCTTTGTCAAGAGGGTGTATTTTGCCTACTACTTCGGGAGACCAAGACAAATATTGGGCTCCTCACAAATTGTCCAAAACGTCTGTTGAAACTTTGCAATCATGGTCTAAAGGAAAGAATGCTAAGCTAAGATTTGGAGTGCCAATGGCTTGGAGAGAACCAATAAACCATTTGGATGACTGCTACTTCTGCCTTGTCAATGTAAAAGGTTTCAATAAGACAAACAAACACCACTCACAATAACCAAATATCCCATCTTCCAAAAGACAAGTTGAACACTGTGAGGAAATACCTGTGCCTGTACTTACTAAGCTATCGGAGATTGATGTTGAAAATATAAGTTTACCTTCTTCTACAGATGATGAAGATGATGCTCTGACCGAATATACTCCATCTGTTGCAGATTTTGATAAAATTGCTATGTTTAGTTAGCCTGAATTGAATGATCTGGTAAGAGATTTGTATTTGGCAAAGCAGTCTGCTGAATTGTTGGCTTCCAGGCTGAAAGAGAAAGGAATACTCAGACCTGGCACTAATGTCTCCTTTTATCATAACAGAAGCAGCACTGCACAAGTATTTCCATTCAGATGGTCAATCAACTTGTTTATTGCAATGATGTTAAAGGGATTTTTCTCAATATGGGACTGCTTGCATATGATTCAAGTGAATGGAGACTTTTTATCGACAGTAGTAAGAGAAGTTTGAAATGTGTGTGTTACTGCACAACAGAAATATATATGGTTCAATCTCAATAGGACACTCTGTACAAATGAAAGAAGAGTATGCCAACATCAAGAAATTTCTGAATAGACTGCAATACCATCTTCATGGATGGTTAATTTGTGCGGATTTGAAAATGATTAATTTTCTGCTGGGGCAGCAAGGAGGCTAAACCAAATACCCTTGTTTCCTGTGCTACTGGGACAGTAGGGCTACATTAGAACACTGGGTGACAAAGACCTGGTCATCAAGAATCAGTTTGAAGCCTGGTGACAAGAACATCAAGAATGAGCCTCTGGTTGATAGGAATAAAATTGTATTTTCCCCACTGCACATAAAACTAGGGTTAGCTAATGAAGCAATTCTTCAAAGCTCTTAATCACACTGGAGACTGCTTCAGCTATATTTTTTCAATCTTTCTAAGTCTCAGTGCCGAGAAGAAAAAGGAAGGAATATTTGATGCGCCCTCAAATATAAGAAAACTCATCAAGGATCCA